>PVHY01003482.1:0-107180 GCA_004024945.1 Uropsilus gracilis | reverse complement strand
GTATTACTCATCAATTAAAAATGACAAATTTGATGAATTTATGGAAACCTGGATGTACCTAGAAGAAATCATTCTAGCAGAAACGAGCCAGATAGAAAGGGACAGAAACCAAATGGTTTCACTAATATATGGTCAACCAAATGAAACTGCACAAGGGGAGAATGGGGACCAGTTGGAGCGGGTGGGAAGGGGAGGTGGTAGGTGACCCCCAGGGACTGAAATGATGTGAAATATATATAAATAATTAAAAAAGAGGTCTTGATTAAAAGAAGAAAAAAATTAAATACAAATTCTAAAAAAAATTAAGAAGCTATGATAAATCGCCTAAGGGGTCCTTAATACCCCACCAGTCACAACTGAAATCAGGCAAGTGCAAATCAATCTATAGATTCCCTAACCAAAGTAGACAATCCATGACAAAATACCTGCAAGCAAATTTTGAACTTTATTTTGTTTAAGATTCTGCAGCACTCTTTCATTTGCACTTTTAATATTATAAATCATATATAGTACATTTCATCCTTATTTGCCCAAGGGGTCTGTGCTAGACTTATAGGCCTCCCTGGAGAAAAACACTCTTAGTCACAACTCAAGCAAGTTACATTGATCATCACTCAGAGGGATAAGCTATATACTCATGTTAATATATCAGTTCTTTCTCTCTCCATTCTTTAATGATATATATTTATATATCAGTATAATATAAGTTTGCTGAGGGACACATCAAATTTTATAAAAATTGTATTGGTTTATGGTCTTTTTTTAGTTTGAGACTCTTTAACTTGAGAAAATTTTTAACCTTTAACTATTAATTTATTGAATAGCCAGAAGAAGTTAAAAGAAGAAAAAAGATTCGGTGGCAACATTTTCAAAAGGATTCTCAGTTGTCATTGGAAAAGACTGCAGGGCATCTTATTGAGCAGTTACCCAGTTTACAGTCTTAAGCAGCTCTGAGAAATATATAGAGAAAAACTATAGAGAAATTTTTCCAGCAGCTTCTCTGTATTTTTTTTAGACCATAGAAGAAAATGTGAAAATGTGCTGAAATACACTTTCTTATATAATAGTATTTGGCTGAAACCATCTGCTTTTTTTGTTTGTTTGTTTGGTGTGTGTGTGTGTGTGTGTGTGTGTGTGTGTGTGTGCTTTTTGGCACTTTGTTAGTTTGTTAGGGTAACTGAAGCAAGCTACCACAAACTGGGTGGTTTATTTTCTCACTGTTCTGGAGTTTAAAAGTCCAAAATCAAATTGTTGGGAACGTTGGTTTTTCTAAGGGCTGTGAGGGAAGCATCAGTTCAGGCTTCTATTCTTGGTATGTGGATGGTCGTCTCTTTGTCTGTTCACATCGTCCTCTTTTTATGCATGCTGATCTGTGTCATTTTTTTTCTTTTTATAAGTCATATTGGATTGGCACCAATAATAATGATTTCATTTTTGCTTGACTGCTTCTGTGGGGACTCTCTCCAAATAAACTGAAGCACTTGGTGTTAGGACTTCAACATAGGAATTTGGGAGGGGCACAATTCAGTCTATAATGAACACATATCTAAAATCAGTCTGTTTTTCATGGTCCAGACACTATGGAAACTGTGTAGAGTTTCCCCCAAGAGACTAAAAATGGATCTAACATATTATTTAGTGACTCAACTCCTAGGAATCTACCCAAAGGACACACTAATTTGAAAGGAAACCTGTACTTCGATGTTTATTGCAGCACTATTTAGAATAGCCAAGATAATGAAAACAACCCAAGTACCCCAAAATAGACAAATGCATCAAAAATTTTGGTATCTTTACATAATGGAATACTACCTGGAGACTAAAAAAGACAAATCCATTCCATTTGTAGCAATATGGATGGATCTGGAAGGGGATTATACTAGCAAAAATTATTCAGAAGGAAAAAGATAACTACCAGATGGTCTCACATCTATGTAGAATACAGAGAAGAAATCAAAAGGTCAAGAAAAAGTCAAAGCAAGCAAGTGGGTCATAGAATTAAAGAATACAGCGAAGAAGGTGGAGGGAAGGGGGACAAAACACAAGGGAATGTAGTGACAGTTCATGAGTGATATGGTAATAGGGGAGCTATGGAGACTACAATCATGTAAGAAAATAATTAATAAAAAAGTGAATTGCCCCAATAAACTCAGAAAAAAAAATCAGACTGCTTTTCAAAGCCTTTACAGAACCCCTGTCTTTGTACTTTTCTTCCTCCTCTTGAAATTAGTTGTTTTCAAGATAGGTTGTAGCTGACATTGCCTTCTGTCATGGAGGAATTATTGCCTGAAAATCAAAATAATGAGACCTGGTTATAAGGAAGTAAACATAGCAGATAGCCTTGCAGATAGGAATCAATTGTAACATAATGATAGAGCTATGTGCTTTCAGATCACAGCAAGCAAGATAGTTTAGTTGCTATGTGTGACCATTCAATGCTGAAACAGCAAATGAAGCCCTGTAACTCTTAATATGAACAGGAAAACTGTTTATCTGTTTTTTAAAGAGACAATTAAACAATGTCTCACTGTAATTAACTAAAAATTTTTTACTAACGATTGTTTACTAATTGCTTACCGACACTTTACTAAAATGTGCTTTATAATTTATTGGTATAATTACCAATAATAACATAATAACTATAATTTCTCTTACAAATATACAGTTTTA
This sequence comes from Uropsilus gracilis, assembly GCA_004024945.1. Classification (NCBI taxonomy): domain Eukaryota; kingdom Metazoa; phylum Chordata; class Mammalia; order Eulipotyphla; family Talpidae; genus Uropsilus; species Uropsilus gracilis. The sequence continues at coordinate 104,510 of PVHY01003482.1, read as the reverse complement.
TGACAATCAATAAAAAAAGTTTTAATTTCTGCTGTAATTGTACAAAAAATATTTTATAGGAAACTACATTCCTTTCAGAAAAGCATCTTTAAGAAAGGCAGAACAGTGATGTTCACAATCATATTCACTTTCTGATGTAATGTGCCAGGGTATGCTATTATAAGAGGTCCTGGTGGGAAGTGGAGGCTAGAGGCATATTTTGTAAAGAGACTCTGGAGTTCACTCTCTTGGCTCTATCATTTAATTAGAAATTTTCTATTCCTTGGTTTCTAAACATAATTGATTTAAAGCAGCAAAATTAATATAACATCACCACTGGAAATGTTTTAAAATAAATGTCATTAGTATGTGTTTAGATAATGATTTACTTTCTCACATATTCTTAACTATTTTCCTTAAAGATTCATGTGCAAGTAGTATAGATGGAATATTCTCCATGATAGACCAGATCCTTTGTCCTAAAACAAAGCTTAATAAGCTTTAAAGAACTGCTATTTTCTCAAATAATAGTGAAATTAAGCCGTCAAGAACAATAACAGGAAAATTTTAAACACATGAAAATTGACCCTAAAAATCTTCTAAATAGTCCATTAAGAGAAGGTCTCAAGGAAAAATTAGGTATATATACATATACATACATATATATATATATAATGAATAAAATACAAAATATCAAAACTTGTGAGATATAGCTAGACTGGAACTTAGAAATATAAAGTAGTAAGTACTTACATTCAAAATGAAGAAATGTTACAAATCCAATAATTTAAGTTTTTATCTTGAAAAATGAAAAACGAAATGAACCAAAAACAAGAAGGAAATTAATAATTAAAATAAGAGCCAAAGTTAAAGAAAAGGAAACAGAGAAGCAATGGTACACAGAGTTGGTGCTTTAAAAGATTGATAAATATGTATAAATTTCTAGCAAAACTTGGGAGAAAAAAAGGAAAGTACAAATTGTGGATATTAAAAATGTAAAAGGGATTATAACTAAAGAGAATACAGATATTTAAAGGAGAATATAAGAATATTACAATCAACTCTATTCATATAAGTTTGACTATTTATATAGTAAATGAATCCACAGTTCGAAAACCAAAGACCACTTAAATTTACTCAATGTTATTTATATAACCTGTATTGCCCCACAACTATTAAAGAGATTTAATTCCAAGGAAAATACTCTAAAATAAAACTCCACATTCATACGTTTCCTTTAGTGAATTCTATCAAATATTTAAAAAAGAAACAACACCAGTTCTACAAATTTTGTTCCAGAAAACAGCAAGAAAGGAAAAAACTGACAATAAATTTTAGAGTACTTGTATTATCATAAAACTAAAACCAAGTGAGGGCGGTACAAAGCAGAAAGCTATTAGATCAATGTCCCTCATGAACATAGATAAAAAAATTCTCAAAAAAAATAGATAACAATATCAATATACAAAGAATAACAGTGGAATTCATCCTCAAATTAAGAATTGGCTCAGTATTAAAAAATATTGCAATCAATGCTATCATTTCCTTCACATGTGACAAAAAAAATCATATAATGCTCCTCATATATAGTGCAAGCTCCATTTTTCATGATTTTTCCTCTTATCTAAACATTGTACACTTCCATTGAATGCATCTTAGATTCCCTCTAACATAAGCAGTTTGTGTTCTATAAATGGGATTTTATGTTCCTTGAATTTCACAGAATATTTGTAATCAGAGAACCTTCACTATTAGAAAATTCTTATTATTACAAGCTGTGACTTAAAGCCATATTTTAAGTCCATTGAAATAACATAAAAATAGTTCTTTTTTCCTAAGGAGTGTGAATCCATGAAAAAATGAGTTTTTTTTCTGTCTACAATCTAGATTAAGTTCATGAAAACACCAGTGTAGTTATTTTCCTCCCTATTTTCCAACCATTTGCTTGTTGTAGGTGGTTTAATGTGATATGCATTTATTTTGAAGTAAATCTTCACAGCAGGATTTGTCAAGGACTTAGAAGCATTACCAAGAGTATAACAATTTGTTGAAAACAGTATCAGAATTAAAAGTCTCTTTACCTTCAGCCTTCTGTGCACTTGAACTTTGAAACTGGAATATCTTTGGCACAGTTTGCCGATTCACAAATTATAAGCCCTGTTTGGATATAACTGCCACTTACTGGGCCCAAAGGAATATTTTATGAGCTAAGAAAGTGGAAGGGCCACTGTCATTCTTGAAGCGCCATTTTCTCTCATCATATCACTGCCAAGTATCATCACTGCCTTTAAAATACCAAATACTCAATTAAGTCTTCATGGGTTACTTAAGTAAACAAGCCTCCCCATGATACCCAAAGAAAATGTGCCTTGACTTTCCATTCCATAATTCCATAACTCTTTACTTTGACATAATATAAACACCTGAATGTTATGCTTATTTATTCAGACAAATATCTACCATTCACTTATCAGTGTGTCATAAATACATCCAGTCTATCAAATTAACGGAAATTAACCATATTCCAGATGATATTGTGATCTGTTTCAGTGTGCCAAACTTGGCTCATTTCACAAATTGATAATAAATGCTTTTCGATGACTGATGATAAGGATGACTACATACCTAGAACAAATATATTGCACTTATCAATTCACATTGATTTACAAAGAAAGTAAGAAATTTTATCTCTAATGATATAGTAAATTGTTATCAGATCTGAATATAATGACAATACCCAAATTTCTAATCTTGAAGACATTTAAAATTCTGACAGAATAAAGCATTTTCATATGCTTTTCTTATCCCACTACTGCAGCAGTCTGAGCACAGTAGTTCATTTTAGGTAAGGACCAGCACCAGAAAATGATAAAGGTCTTTGAAATAAGATTTGCATGATTTTTGAATGCAATCTCACCTTCCCAGAAAGAAATATAAATAAACAGTTATGAGAAAGCAATTGCAACAGATCTTGATCAAACTTGGCATTTACTTCAAAGAAGATATTCTGTCCGGAAACACCAACACCTATCTTCAGTGTTAAATGGAGCATACGGGAAAGTGTTCTATGTGAAAGACATTTCAACATGAAAAGCAAGTGATGAAATGAAAACAAATCAATCATAATTTAAAACCTTGTGGCCATACATGAAGTATTTCTGACCTTTGGAGATAAGTTCTTGATTTAGAAGCAAGTGTCAGGATCTGCATATTAGAGATGTGCAGAACAGGAGCACTCTAATTTCATAATTTTATCATGCTTACTACAAAATGTTTGCAAACGCTGGCCATCATCATTTCATTTGATTTTGTTTTTCTGAACTTCTCTTAACTTCAGCAAACACAGAATTGATAATATGTTGTATATTTTCCAGAACTGTCTCTCAAGCTTAGGAAAGTGAGCATGCACCCACATATTTTGTTCAGGATCCCCAAACCCAAGAAAGCTAATTTCTCTTTATTCTCCAGAAGCATTTCAGGCTTAGAACCCAGTGCCACCATTTCTGAGAAGACAGCTAAGTCAGGGATCACCTGATAGGACTGTTTAAGTAAATCACGTTTCTTTGCTTCTTGCTTTTATGAGATCATCACATCTTCAAGAAGGAAGATCAATCGAAGGATATGATGGAGATAGGCTCCTTATTTATTCAATAAAAGGGCATCCAAATTATTTCATCTTTCACGTGGACTCAAGAAATGGTCAGATGAAAAACAGATATTTTGCAGTGTTTATAAGATGGTTTCTAAAAATGTGATATTTGTGAGTCCTGGTACAATACCAGATATTGATTCTTCAGTTTTAAAAGAAATATTTAAAAAAATTCTAAACCCCTAGACAGCTCATCGTTTCTGCCTATGAATGTGACAGGTTATTTTATTTCAAATAAAAATATATAAATCAACACATCTTTAAATACACATTACCTTAATCTGATGCCTCCTTTAAAGTCAGACTCTGAGGTGAGGATCTGAGTGCAAATACTTTCTTGGAGGTAAGCATAAGGAGCAGATGTAGGGAAATGACAAAAGAAGAAGAAAGTTCATAAAGTGTGCATTCATGAACACCTTACCACTGAACACAACTAGAGCTTAATTTTTCTAGGGAGCCTCTAAAAAACCATGTAAAACAATACAAAAGACCTTTGGGGTATTCACAGATTTCATCCCTCATTGGTTGAGTTTGTGCTGGGTGGCACAAACTCCTTCATATTCTCTATTTGGTCTTTATGTGGCAGACCAGGGAAGCATTCAGCTAGGGATGAAGACAGACACGAGTTCTTAATTGAGAAGCTGACAGATGCTCATTATTTATATGAAGCCTCAGGTGAATTCAAGTAAGGTAAAGAATTATGGGACAGGGTATCTAATAGGGTATATACTATACCTAATTCTCCATCTGGAGGATGCTTAATAGATGTTATTAACAATGAGAGGGAGTAATATAAATTATGTATTTCATAACTTCCAAACTTACCTATAAAGAAACTGGCTTTTGATAAATAGCCAGATGGTCTTGTTGCAAAGTATTAATTTTTAACAATGTTACTGGGGGTTATTTGACCAGTGCTTTTATTTGTATTAATTGAGTTCCATTTGAGTCAGAATTCATGGCTAGCACACTCCATCCAGGTAGATGGTTACCATTTCTCCAGTGGCCTCTCATTTTCCTGGCCTACAATATGATTTATCAAAAGGAAGGTACTAACTGAAGGAATTTTTTTAATACCACCCCTCCCCTCCTCCTAACTGAAGGAATTTTGATCCTTTCAGAAATGTTTCATCAAGTTGGAACTATCCAACTATTGCATTTGATATAGTTGTATCGGGAGATAATGGTGATGCATATTACTCAATATTCCTACTTAAAGAAACTATAAAACTGATGATATTGTCATTTTTACTTTGACACTGAAAATGCTGAAACCAAATTTGTAGATCATATGGACTATTCATTACATTCTAAATCATCAATTCTCTTCTTAACCTTAATTTTAAAAAAATTCACTAGTCAATGACAGTCTTGTGATAATAGGTTTATACAGTGAGAACTGCAGAGAATTAAATTGAAAACTATGGGGGCAGAGTTCCAGCATGAGGGAAGCAACCCCTATCAAATTCACAATGGAATTCTTTAAAGAAATAGAACAGATATTACTGAAATTCATATGTAACCACAAAAGACCATGGATAACCAATAAGTCCTGACAAAAAAGAGGGAAAATAATGGTATTGCACTTCTAGACTTCAAACTATGCTATAAAGCTATAATAAATTAAAATAACAGCCGGGCACAGAGGCGTGTGCCTATAACCTTCAGCCTATGAGGCGGCTGGGGCTAGGGACCGCGGTTTAAGTCCCACTCGGGGCAACACAGTGAGACCTAGTCCCAAAAAATAGCTGGGTATGGTGGTACATGCCTGTAATCCCAGCTACCTGGGAAGCTGAGGCTGGGGATTGGTTGAGTCTGTGGTACCCCGGGCAACATGAGCCTGCGGTTCACAGGCAAAAATAGTGAGACCTAGTCTCAAAAAAGTATATATAATAAAAATAATTTTAAAAAATAGCATGGAACTAGAACAAAAAGACACAGAGACCAATGAAATAGAATTGAGACCCTAGAAATAAATCCACACCTATGTAGGTCATTAGTCTATGACAAATGAGCCAAGGACATGCAGTGGAACTAGGAAAGCCTCTTCAATAAATGGTGCTGGGAAAACTGAACAGTCACATGCAGAAGAATAAAACAAAGTTACTATTTCATACCATACACAAAATCAACTCAAAGTAGATAAAAGATATGAAAGCATAAAATAAGAGAAAAAAAATCATAGTCAAAATGCTTCACAACATAAGCTTCAGTGACATCTCTGCCGATGTGTATCTAACAAAAAGAGGGAAACAATTGGGACTACATCAAACTAAAAAGTTTCTGCACTGCAAAATAAACTGTAAAACAAAAGATACTTGAGGGGGAATAAAATTACATACCATATATATCTGACAAAGAGATGATCTAAAAGCTACATAAGGAACTCATAGAACTCAACAAAAAGAAAAGAAAAAACTCAATCAAGAAATAGGAAGAACAGTTAAACAGGTACTTCTCCAAAGAAGACATACAGAATACTAAGAGGCACATATGAGAATTACCACTGTCAATCATCACCAAGGAAATGCAAATCAAAACCACAATGAGATACCACCTCACTCCTGTGAGATGGCCCATATGAAAAAGAACAAAAACAATTGCTGGTGAGTATGTGGGAAAAAAGAACCACCACATGGGTGGTGGGAATCCAAGCTTACTTTGTTGTTTCTTCTATCGTATTTGTCAAGCCTACTTTTGAACTGAAAGAAGACGCTGTTCTTCAGTAGACTAACTTCATGACTTTCTCTTTCTTGAATTTTTTGGGGCATTGAGGGAGTTATACAAAGAATATATGAATCATTAATGTTTGAAGTGATTATCTTGATCACTTCAAGATGGTCATCCTTTGCAAACAAATTTTGTGCCTGAATTAGATATGCTTATAACATTGATATGCAAGAGGGATAGATAAATGGAGAATGGATGTGTCACTTAGGTGATGCTGTTCCATTTGGAGTAGCCATCATAGTAGACATCATGTGAAAGTCTCCCCTCCCAGTACTGTGTGTGTGGTATATGTGGTATATTTCAACAAGCGCAACTGCATGTACATCGAGGAGAAGCTACACCATACCATGGTAACAAGCAGTCCCTAAATCTCAATGACTTAAAACACCTAAGGTTCTGGTTCACATTGTGTGTTCACTGGAAGTCAATGTGGTTCTCATTCAGTAATGCAGGCTGAGGAAGGCTCTACCTCTGCGTCTATACACTTACTGAGGTGAATGCAGAAAATGTGGTGAAGAGTGTATTGACTCGAAGTGACACTCATTCCTTTTGCACACATGCACACATTTCACTCATCAGAGCAAATCATTCTCTTCCTAACATCAAGATGTCAAGGAAATTGGATTCTACAATATGTGCAGAACTCTGAGCAAATGATTATCACAAACTGTCCTGCCTTGGTAGTACAGGGGTGATATTAACAACACTGGACTAGAAATCAGGAATTTTGGTTTCTATTTTGTTATTACTCATAACTAGTCTGTATAATAAACAGTCTACACCTTTGACTTTTTCATTTTTAATACATTTCATCTTTCATTATTTTTATACATTGTCTCCCAACTACCTAAATGCTGGTCCATTCATCAAGACCCAGACAATTCAAAAGCTAAATTATAAATGGAAATGCAATTGTTCTATCTTTATTGTAAGATCTCATTTTAGGTATGAAACCTCACTTTATTATAACAGAATGTTAGCAATAACCACCCTCTATAATTAAAGTTTTTATTATTAGAAATAGTCAATATATCTATATATAGGACTTTCTAGGTGCCAAGCACTGCTCTAAGTGCAACCATATAATTAATTCACTTAATTCTTAAAGCAATTTTATGAAGTAGGTACTATTATTATCCCTATTTTATAGATGAGGCAGAAGTAAATTAAATAATTTCTTAATGTCACACTGCTAGGAAAGAGAATAGTTTGAAAGCAAATCAAGAACGTGGCTCTCGAATCTTTTCTCTTCATCATTTTATCACACCATTCTAGTTTGCCAAATAAATTGGACAAGCAACTACTGTTTCCCCAATTCTGGTTTTTAATACTATTATCTGAAGTTCTTTCGCAGTCTACTCTAAAACATTAAGAAAAATACTGAGAAGTTAGTATGTCCCAGGGAGTCATTAGATTACAGTGCATAATATATTGAGATATACTTGCAGATTCTAATAAATATACACCCAATTTTGAAGCTTCTTACACATTATGGAAAACAATTTAACTAAATTTCCATAATATTAAGTTTATTGCAACAGTAAGAGAAACAAGCAGAACTGCTATCTCCCATTTATCTGGGAAGATAAAATTCCAACAAAATAAGTAATATTGGACCACTACTCTTTTAAATTACACGAAATTGTCTCCACTTTCCTTCTTCCTATATTAGAGTATTCCATCTGCCTCCTGATGGGTCTGCATGCATCTTTCCCAATACATAGTTTCTTAAAGAGAAAAATCATTTCATCTTCTTGACTGTGGCTCAAGCATAGCTCACACACTGCTGTATCCATCTGAGGTACCCAATTCAAATTTTCTTGATTAATAAAACCAATAAGCTCTGTCTCTTTTGATATGACTCCAGCACAAATCAAGGCAAAAAGAATGGAGTCTAGAGAGTTGGTTTGTGAGCAAAGTAGTTTAATGTTTAGGGATGATGGTGAATACGCAGACTTGCTAAAACTCAGTGAGGCATCTACACTGCACAGACTTCAGGGAACTAGTCTACCTTCCTACCTCTCAAGTGCCAGCTCTGGGGCATATATATTAGGCATGGACTCTGTGGGGTGGTCAGAAGACAACAGAGGCTCAGTTTGGAGCAGGAAATAAGCATCGGCATGAATAGAGGAAGCCAGGGCTTAGCACTGGAACCAACCATCAGTCTCAGTGCAGAGAGCATCTAGGGAACAGTTAGAAAAGCATTACTTTTCAGTATACAGCCTGTCAATCAATGATAGGAATTCTGCCCTACATTATATCAGAGGCAGAAATACACTTAGGTCAAACACCACCAGGAACATGTTTATAGTTGAACAAATTGGCTATATTACTCCTTGCTGCAATAAACAACATACACCATGGAAAAACATAAGAGTCTCAGTAAATGGTGATCAAAGGAGAATTTGAGGTTTGGTTGAATGACTTGGAGTAAGGGACAAGGGTTCGTTTTAGATGCTGAAAGAAAGTAGGGAGAATTTTAGGACTAGGTGTTTTGTGAATCAAATAAGACCTTGATTTTTTAAATAAGATTATGAAATGACTTTATTTTGTTTAATTTTATCACGGCCGCCGAGTAATTTTGTCTGTGGATGACATTCGAGACTGTTTGTGTCCAACAAAAGAACAAAATAGCCTATTATCAGACTAACTTGTAAATGATATTGAGGTCTAGCTGTGACCATCAAATCAGTTCTGGATATCAGAGACTGCTTTTTTCCTTTCTCACTCATTCTGTGGTAGGTCTGAATGCAAAGCTGAAGTCATGTTGGTCTTCATCACTCAGTTGAGATATGAGAATGAGGAAGAAAGTGGTTGCTGACACCAAGTCCTAGGCATAAGTAGATTTTGCATAGTACTAGGTATTTCTGCAGTTTGCAGAAATTGCTATCCTTTAATAAAACCAGGTTGCAACCACAAAGCCTACATTCCTATCAATTTGCCTGCAATAAAGCTGACAAGAAGCAAAAATCATCCTGCTTTGGACTGAAATGTACTCTCTGTCCTTCAAGTTCATATGTTGAAATCTTAACCTCAACATGATAGTATTTTGGAGAGGGGGTTTCTGAGAGATAATTAGGGTTAGATGAGGAGGCTGAGCAGGGTCCTCACCATAGGACAGGTCCTTGAACAAAGAAAGGTTATGTGAATACACAGCCAGATGGTGGCCATCCACATGCCAGAAGAGCCTCTGATCAGAGACTGATCACGCGGCATCCTGATCTTGAAATTATGGCTCCAAGCATTGTAAAAAAAATACATTGCTGTGGTTTAATCAAACACCATCAATGGGATCTTGTTATGGCAGCATATGCAGGCTAAGTCACATCCATAGGCACTGTGTCATTTAATTAAAACAAGGAGTTGTTTGTCCCAGTCAATGAGCCACCAGACTCACATAGTGAGTTTTGCAGCTTTACCTCCTAAGCTTTACTTCATGAGAAGCTTAAGCTGCTCATGAAATGGTAATCGGTGTTAGGATGTGAAACTACATTTTAAAAGCTGGATTTCCTTAAAAGTATCTGAATGGGTTTTTCCCTCTCTTCATGGCTCCAGAAATTGAACTAGCACTGAGCTGCAACAAGCCTGGTATATTGCTAAGTTTTACAGCAAGTCCCCAGATGAGCTGGGTGCCCACAGAACACTGTTTCTAAGGCTTTCCTGGGACCAGAAGAGTCATTTTCTCCACCCTCATTCATCCCCCATTTCCTTTAAACACTAAATGACTTCAAATGACTGAGTTTAAGCCTTTTCATTTTGTTCTGAAACTCAAACAAAAGCTGTTTATTTCTTAACACCTCACAGCGAGTTTTTTTCACCTTTTATTAACCAGTAGTGCTACTTCCCCTCTACTACTTCAAGGATGAACCAAAGGAATAGAGAGATTTCAGTGAGTATTTTTCATTCTTCATCTAGGTCAACTATAGTCTTCTTCAGCTGGGTGTTGTAATTGTGGCTTGGAGCACCACGCAGCCATACTCATATTTTGGTATGGAAATGCCCTCATTCTTTTTTCTTCTAACACTAACAAATAAGGGTTTGACTTCCCTGGCTAGAACCAGTTTGTCAACTTCACCACAGGCAGGATAGTTCATGAGTGTGACAAGCATTTTAATAGAATGGTTTATATTCTAATTACATATGTATCATAAATAAATGCAATAACAGAATCACAGACTATTAGGAAAAAATATCTTTCACAAAAACTACAAATTACCTCTATTGCCTAAAAGGATGCTTGGCATAGAGAAAGTGCTCGGTAAATAGTGATTGAATGAATAAACCCCTAACATTTGTAGTTCAAGAGAGATGAACTATATGAGATTCAGATGAACAAATGAAATCCAGATATCCAATGATGTATTAAGTCTCTTAATCTGGAAAGTTAATATAGAACCAGTACTGTAAACACACACACAAATATTTGCTATATTCAGTGAAGGGTCTCACTGAGAAACAAAATGTTTTCTACAGTTTTGACAAATAAAATCCTAATATTTAAGTGCACAATGTGAAGATTTATGTACAAGCTATGAAAAGACCCCCACCATAAATTAATTAACATATCTATCATCTCGTATATTTCCTATTCTTTTGGTGAGAATACTTAAATTCTTTTAACAAAATTTCAATTATACACTAATGGTATTAGTAACTAAAGTCACCATTTTTATAGATCCATTATACATTAGATTCTTAGACATTATTTATCTTATTTTTTGACATTATCTATCTTATAATTGAAAGTTTTCATTTCCCTGAAAATTTGTCTTTCTAGGTTATTTTATAAATGGAATCAGTATGTTTGTGTTCTATCTGGCTTCTAACATGCATTTGGAAGGTCATTCATATTTTCCATCCTTATTTTTTTACCTTTTCACAACAGAATGGCACACTGCTTTACCACATTCTGCATGGATGTTATAGATATTTACCACTAAGTGGATACTTACAGCATGTCTGAATTGACATGAATTTTCTTATTTGCTAATATAGGCTGGGGGAGAGTCAAAATTAACTGAAAATTCGTACAAAGGCACTTGTGGAGGTGAGAAAAATATTATTAAATTGAAATTTGGTTATAATTACGTCTTATAAATTTGCTAAAAATATGGATTTTTATATTTTCAATGGGTAAATCTCATGGTATCTAAGTTATACTTTAAACTGCTAAAAATAAAAGTGTTTCTTTTTACTGATATTATTCAAGGTGAGTGTAAATTTTAACCTATGTATTCAACAGGATGTGCTATACCAAAATTATAATGTTCACCACTCTGCATTTGAATATTACCTGTCTGTTGGTATCTTCAATTAGTACTCAGTTGACAGTAAAATTCACAAATGATTTTAAAAAATAAAACAAAAAAGTGTGTACCCCTTTACCAGTATTTTCATATTTGAACTAACCCAAACCACCATACTGTTCCCACGATGGTTTGTTGTTGTTGTTTAAGACCCCAAATATAAGTGATACCATGTAGTATTAATCTTGCTTTGTCTGGTTTTTTACCTAGCGTAAAGCCCTTATAAAGCCCTTTAGATCCCTCCAGTTCCTTCCATTTTGCTGTTGCAGCAAAATTTAATTTTTTTTAAAGTTGAATAGTATTCTACATAGATGTATAGTTCACATCTTCTTCCTTTGAAAAATAATTTTTTTTAATTTAAATTGTTGGGAACAGACTAACCAAAGTAACTCCATTTTCTTTAAAAACTCCCTTTTGAAGCCAGTGTGCTTTCCCTGCCCTCAGTGGAGAGTACCCGCCACAGCTGGCTTTATCTGACATCCTGTTTCTGCCTCCCCTTATTCCTGGTTGTTCCTGGCAACCATCTTGTCCACCTGATGGATGATGGATGCTTGCGTTGTCCTCCTGATAGATGATGGATGTCAGCATTATTGGAAATCGTAGTTATTGGGAACACATCCTGCAGTTATGGAAACATGCCCTACACCTGCTTGCTTGCCTCGCAATGGGGGTCAGTAGTGGTTTTGCCCCATAAAATGCTGTAACAGGAATTGCTCGGAGTCTCTCTTGCTGTCTTGCTTTGGGGATCCTTGTGCACCAGCTTCTTGCAAATAAACCTGCTTCTTTTAATCTAAAAATAAAATAAAATAATAAAATAAATAAAGCTCTTCAGGCTCATCCAAGTTGCTACAAATGACAGGATTCTCTTCTTTATAAAGGCTGAATAATATTCTGTTGCATACATAGTATTTCCTTTATCTGTTAATCAGTCAGTAGACCTAAATGACTTGGTTATTATAAACAACGCTGCAATGGACACCACAGTAGATATATCTTTGAGATAATTATTTCATTTCCTTTGGATATATACCCGGAAGTGGGATTAATAGATATTGTGGTAGTTCTATAATTTCTTGAGGAAACACCATACTGTCTTCCATAATGGTTGTATCAGTTTACATTTCCACCAATAGTGTACAAAGATCTTTTTTCCTTCACATCCAACTTTTATCTCTTATTTTCTTAATAATAACCATACTAATAGGTGGGAGGTAATAGCCCGTTGTGATTTTAATTTGCATTTCCTTTCAGATTAGTGATGGTAAGCCCTTTTCCACGCACTTGTTTGGTCATTCTATCTGTAGTGTCTCCATATGATTTTCTGTCTGATTGGTCAAATGTAGGGTATTAAAGTCCTCCAGTACATTGTCTCTATTTGCCTTCCGAATTGTGAATTTTATGTATTTATATTTCATATATTTTCAAATGTATATAGTTAATGTAGATCAATAGGTATTACATATAGTATTCAAAAGGTATACTTTATGTATTTAATTTACATGTATTTTATATACTTGCTTTATATTATTTAAATATATATAATATAACATTTACACATAGGTCCAATGTTGGGTATATAAATATTTACAGTTTTTCTATCTCTCAAATTTACCTGTTTATCATTATATAATGATCTCTCTTGTTACAATATTTGGTAAAGAAATTATTTTGTTTGATTGATGAAAGTTGTCCCTGCTTTCCTCTTTATACTAGTGTCATAAGTGATTTACTTAGTTTCTTGTGATACTAGAGTATTCTCAATTTAACTATATATTTACTCATGAATTTTGTGCTTTTATATACTTTCATGTTAACAATTAACCTTCCTTCTTTTCAGTTTGAAATTTTTACTTTAACATTTCTTGTTAGGTTGTTCTTGTGATGAAAATATTTTGTTTATTTGTCTTGGAAATTTTTAACTTTCCTTCAATTCTGCAGTACAAGTTTGCCAGATAGAATATTCTGGGTTGGCCATTTTTTAATTTCAGTTCTTAGCATACATCATCCCACAACCTCCTGGCCTGCAGAGTTACTGCTGGAAAATTCACCAATAGTTTTATGGGGTCCTTTCTGAATACAAAAGCTGGCTTTTCTCTCACTTCATTTAAGATTCCCTTCTTTTTCTCAACTGTTGACAATTTATGATAATGTATGTTGGTATGGATTTCTTAAAATTCATTGATTTGTTACTGTCTGTGCTTCCTGGATCTGAATGTCCCTTCCCAGGGGTTAGGGAAGTTTTCAGTCATTATTTCTTTAAATACACTTTCTGCCCCTTTATTTCTCTTTTTGCCTTCCAGGATTCCTGTAATAATATCCCTATTGGTCTGCTTAATGATAGTGCATACGTCTTCTAAGCTACCTTCGCTCGCTCCTTTTTCATTGTGTTTTCTTTCTACTCCTCTGACTGGATAAACGCCATTTATTGTGTTCTGGTATGTTGATCCATTATTCTGCTAGATATAGTCTGATGCTGAACCCTTTTATTGAATTTTTAGGTTTAGTTATTGTAGATTTAGTTCAATGATTTCTTTTGTACTCAATACTTTCACTTTGTTAAAATTCTCACTTTGGTCAAGCATTGCTCTCCTGACCTCAGTAAGCATCTTTATTACAATAATTTTGAATTCTGGATTGTTTCATTAAGACTTTTTTTTTAGTTTTATTATTTTTCAGAACTTATTACACTATTTCTTCACTCTCCTTGACTTTCTATTTTGGTTTCTGCAAATCAAATAAAATAGTCACCTTTCCCAGTCTTGTATAACTAGTCTTAAGCAGAAGATGAGCCACTAATATGGTTCAGTCTGGTTTTAGTTCTTGGTTGCCTTACAGACCTCTGTGGTTCTCAAACATGTTGTCTTTGTTCATAATAGCTCTGAGTATTTGAAAGTGAGTCAAGGCTCACTAGTATCCCAAAGCAAATAATCACAATCATCATGTAAATGCAGGCCATCTTAATGTTTGCTGTCCTGAATTGTGCAAAAGTCATTCAACTAGTTTCTTAATTTATCTCAGGGAATTTTTCCATGTATAGGTGTATCTATGAGAAGGAGGAAATTCCAGGAGCTTATTATTTCACATCTTGGTTTGGGATCTTATTTTCCACTTACTGTTCCCATCTGTATTCTCAAGTATTCTTTTCTTAGCAAGGAGTTTAACAGTACCTTAAGACCGTACTATTCCAGTTTAGCTTCATTCAATTTGAATGAAGAAGTTTCATTGAGGTTTCCATTACTTAGCTCATTTCATTTTACAAAGTCCATGTCATATTCAATTCAAAGTCTTTCTATTCTCCCCAGGGGAAATATTTTTGTCTTTAACAGCTCACATGAAGGGGAGCACATTTTCTTCATCTAATTTACAGTAAGAGTGGGGGAAATGTCTAAGATACTATTACACAGTAGCTCACTGAACAGTTTTCCCTCTTTCTTTCTTCAGTTGTAACTGATGCCGTGAATTTCAACTCTTAGGATAAGAAGTAGTTCCCATAGGCTATAATGATGATAACTCTCTTTTATGCTGCTTCCACAGTCACTGGTCAACTACTTCCCCCCACATTATACTGAAGTTCGACTCTTCCACATGCAACGACAGTTCTGATAATATTGCAGTTGTTAATCTTTTCAGGCTCCAAAACCTGTGACCTATGAGGAAAAGAGGACTGCTTCTGATCTCCAACATAACATTCAGCCAAAAGAACAGATATTCTATTGAAGTCTTTTAATTTGGATTTATGGGGGAAGGGTGTGTCTAATTCTGCCCAAAGGCAAATCTCAGCAAGCCATGCAAGGAGACAGCAGCCTCTAACATCTGGCATAAAGATGCACTCTAATGTTCAATATGAGGTACTTAGTGCCTATTTTTCTCAACTGCTGATTTCTGTGCCACAGAGCAACACTACTCAATGATGTATTTTCCGTAATTCCAATATTGTTGGGTACCTGACTCAATCTGTCTTACACATAAAGAATGTACATATTTGTAAACCATACATCAATACATGTATATATTTAGATTATAGTATGGCATATAAGCTATATTTATATAAACATCTATATGTTCTTACCCATATATACACATGTGTCACATACATATGTCTTTTTGTATACCTATATTCAGTGAGTTGGTAAGTGAACAGGAAATCATGGAATTTTGCTTGGCTATATGCATTGGGAGATACCCTTTCTCCATTTCCTGTACTTAGTGTGGTTTTAATTTTCTTTAAGAGGGTTCTGATATTAATCTTAATCAAAAGAAACTGTCAGATGTAATCTTGTTTTTGGTAAGGAAGGAATTAGAGAGCATTAAAAAAGAATGGCAAAGCGAGGTACTCTTGATGTGAAAGCAAAAGAAAAGAATGAATGGTATCAACAAAAGAAAGAAAAACACACAGAAGTGAGTGGGGTGAATGGCAAGAATGAACTAGCAGAGAGGGACTAGCTCTCTTAGGATAAATGTTTACAAAGTTTCTGTGCTAGCCCCTAGAATTCATGGAGGACAGGGGGAAATTATCATTTAATTTCAATAGTATATATCACAATAATGGTAACAGTGATATAATTTATTTGGAAAATAATTGGGTATAATCTCACAAAATTAAACATGTATACACCCTACAATTTAGCGATTCCACTTGTATGTACTTACAAATAGAGAAACTTCCACAGTTTATGTTCCAAAATATGTTCAAGATTCTTTGTGGCAACAGTGATTGTAATATTAAGAAACAAACAAAGCCCCAAACGCAGAAGAATCCAACTGTCTGTTGACAAAAAAATAGACTAGATATGTCGACTCACTTTTATTGATGTATAATAGTCCTTTTATGAATGTACGTCAATAAAAATGAGTCAGTTAAATCATAATAGCTGCTGATAAACTGATTACCATACCTTCTTCTCTCTGGCCATACAGTTAGATTAAATTTTCCAGCCTTGTTTTTATTTTTATTAAATTGTGAGTTTCAATGAGTTTCTCTGGGAAGTGAAAACAAGATGGAATTAGCAGCACCAGTTTTAATGAGGGTGAGTCTTGAGAACAACAAAGGGTAGAGGGAGCAAGACTATTAAGGGAGGACCATGATGCAGGTATAAGCAATGTGAAAGGAAAGAGTGTAGAAGGATGAGTAGTCAAGGAAGTCATCACCCTGCAGTGCAACCCTGAGAATGCTTTGGCTAGTCCAATGTTAAGTTTCAGTACAAAGACTTCCTATTGAAATATTCCCATTTGGCAGAAAATGTGCAGGCCCATGCATATCTGCTATGATCAATCCCTGGCTGGGAAATGCGTGGGAAAGTCTGACCACAGCTTGAATGTTGTGAGAGATCCTAAAGCTGCTGAAGCTGAAGGATGTCAACTCATGTACTACTTCCAGCAGCTTCTGTTGCTACTGGAGGAATATCTGAGTGACACAGCCTTAGGTACCAAATTAATTTGCACAAATAGTGCACAAAAAAAGTGGTGTGTGCCACTTCCAGACCCAACCCATGGAAATGTCCTACATAGAAAGCCCGTGTAAGACTAGCTTGGGGGAAAATATGGCAGCGTAAGAAGTCATACGCTGAAGACAGCACAGGACAAGATGGCAGAATTCTCAGTTTCTAATTCACTCCTTGAGCTATCCTGTTAAAGCACATGCACCTTAGGCTTAATGCAGGAGGGAAATAAACTTCTATTGTGTTTCAATACTGAAATTTGAGGATTTGTTTATTTTGGTAGCTAATTATATCTTAAATCATGCTTTTGGTGACTCATTAAATCACAAATGAATCTCAGATATCTAATTTTGAGGGAGAAAAACAGATCTCAGAAGACAAATTACAGTAAGCTTTCATTTTATAGACTCAAAAAGCAAGTAAATCTGATAATAGATTGCTTAGAAATTATATTTTTAAAGTCATAAAATGATAAAAAATATTAATGACAGTGGTTAGTATTTCTGAGGGGTATTAGGGTGAGTCTAGAAAGAACATAAAGCTAAATGGAAAAAAGATTACTCACAACCTCTCAGGTAGTAATTATATCATCCTATATAATCCTTCTTTACATGGAAACACTTGTTAAAAGTGAGAGTTCCTATTAGGGAATCACTGCTATATTTTCTCAGGTAATACCAGAGTGTCTTTATCAAAGATCTCTCAAATTCCTTGGAGGAAAAATTAACATCTTGAAATAAAGACTTTTCTCATGAAAAATAAGACATAACAAACTGAAAATTAAAAATATTTTGTATGCTGCAATAGCAGAAAGATTATCAAAATAAACTTGAAAATATGTTTAGTCAGGAATTGTATTGGACTGCAAGAATTCAGACAGGAAAACAATGACATTTCTTTTATTTATAACATTGTAAGCCTAAAATAAACTGTATAGTTTAAAATTAAAAAAAAAAAGAAAAACAATGACTTAAACAAAGATTTATTCTCTCACATTAAAAATCTTGAAATCTGGAAGTCCATAGCCGATATGGAAGTCCTCAGTGTCCTCGAGAAGCCAGTATCCCCTCCTTCTGCTCTAACACCCTAGCATCTGGTTTCCATTTTTAAAGGTCAATATGGCTGCTGGAGCTCCAGTGTCTGACCTGAATTCCAAGTAGCTGAAAGCACAAAGGACAATCTCCCAGCATCCAGCTTTCTTTAAACAACTTTCCCAAAACTCTCAATATTCCTGCTTTCATTTTAGCAAGGGAGCTAAGAATAAAGTTTCTCTTGGTAGTGATCATAAAACAAGTTAAAAATCAGGGTTTTGCTGAAAGAATAAAGGGAGAATGTCTATTGGGAAGCAACTGGAATTCTCTCTCATTGCATAGAAAAAATAAAAATGGGTTTAGAATTAAAAGGCTCCTTGAGTAAAAATGACTACACATAAAACCCATGACACAGAAAGCAGCTTATAAAAATTCTTGCAAATATACACTAGAAAGAATATACAAGATTGCATATAGTAGCAATGTTCATAATATCAAAACTCTATGTGCAACTAAATGTCATAAACAACAGAATGAATAAAGTATGGCACATTCATGCAATAAAATGCTAAATTACAGTGGAAATTAATCATTTATATCAAAGGAATGATAGAATTATTTCCCAGTGTAATATAATGTTGTTGCCATTGATATAGAGTACAAAATTTGGCAAAAAAATAATATCTCTAAGTATCTACATGAGTAGTGCTATGGAATGAATAATTGTATTCCTCCAAAATTCATATATTGAAAGCCTGCCCACCAATGTGAGCATATTGGAAGTGGGTCACAAAGGTTGAGTCGGGAGTCCAGCAGGATGGTGGCAGAGTGGAGATGCTGGGTTTGACTCCATATACTCACAACAAAACTGCAGTAAAAGAAAATTGAAGAAACAAACAAACAAACAAAACTATTAGGTGGATGGACCTAGGAGGAATCTTGTTAGGAAATAAATCAGAAAGGAAAAGACAGAAACCAGATGGTATCACTTACAGATGGGATATAAGAAAAACAAAACAACACACACACACACATACACAAAGAGGTCAAGAAAGAAAGCTAAAGCAAACTAACAACTGGACTAATGCATGCAGCCAGACAGGGGTGAGGGGAAGGGAGAAACCAGGAAAGGGAGGAGCACAAAAGATCAAGATGACAGCTCACAGATGATAGGGAGTTGAGAGAACCCCAGGGAATACAATGATGTAAAATATAGATATATATCTCTATATATAGATATATGTCTGTAAACAACAAAAATGAATTAATACAAAAATAAAAGAGGCAAATGGACAACCATAGCACACACTAGGAGCAAAGGTCTGATAGAAAAGGATATAAAAACTTTCAATGAACTCTTTATACTGATTTTGAGGTAATGCAACTCACAAGAGGGAGGGACGGCTGCTGTGCAGAGCCCCTGACAGTCATTAACTCAGGTACCCGCAAATATGTGGACCACCTGGCACTACTCTAGATAAGGAGATGAATGAGTTAACATCCAGGGCAGATGGTGCACTGTTAGAGAGTAGCACAAGCCGGGATGCAGAGCAAGCATTATAAGGCTGAATGTGATGCTCTCAATATAAAACAGCTGGACACTGAATTGGCAGGGAGAAACAGGTAGGAGCACCTGTGTCTCCTTAGAAGCAGTTACTACAAAGCTGAAGAGGGATATTTAAACCACCTACCAAGACCACACCACTCCAGGGCTAAAATGGAAACAATTAACAAACAACCAAACAAGCTAGAGCTCAAGCATCATTCAGTAACAGGCACAGATATGCCAGGGTAAGAACACTGGAAAAGAAAGCAACTCCAGACGTATAACTCCTATCAACTATAACTGGTGTCCAGTGTTACAGCTAATGCTTAAAACAGCCTAGAGTGAAAGCAGGCATGAGGGAGACATTGATACCAATGAGCTGGTCAAGGAAAAGGATGACTGTGGATCCCCATTACACGAATCTGGTAGCCAAAGCACAGTAGGGAGCTCCCATTCCTATTCCTGAGTTTACTGAAGATGATCCCTTGGTGCCCTTCTACTGTTCGCTGGGGATGTTGTAGGGAAAATAATGACTGAGAAGGATTGTTGCCTTTATGGGTCACCAGAGTTTGCCTCCTCTCCTTTGCTGTCCACCATGAGGATACAAGTCAATAGGATAAGTTGGAAGAGGATCCCACCAGAAGATAACCATTTTGAAACTTTAACCCCAGAATTCCAACCTCCTGTACTATGAGAAAAATATATTGTTGTTTATAATCAATCCAGTTTATGGTATTTTGTTAAATCAGTTTAAACTGAGATATATATGTATATATACATATATATTATATATTATATTATATAATTATATATACAATTATATATATATATATTAGTTGGTGTTCTTCAGAGAAATAGAACCAACAGTTTTATATAAAAGGAGAATTATAGGAATTGACTCACTCAGTTATGGAGGCTGAGAAGTTCCACAATCTGTCACCTGAAAGCTGGCGAAACAATAAAGTTGATAGCACAATTAAGTACAAGTCCAAAGGTTTAATGGTCTAAGTTCATGTTCCCATGGGAATTTGAACATATGACAGCCAGGACCTCTGGTGTCTACAGACAGATGAAGGATGCATTCACTCAAGCAGAGAGAGTGAATTCAGTCTCCATCTACCTTTTTATTTCAACCCTCAACAGATTGGGTGGTACCCACTCACATTAGGTCAGTGACCTCCTTTATTCATCAGTTACAATGCTAATCTCTGCCCCAAAACACCCTCACAGATACACTCAGGAAATGTTTTACCAGCCTAGGTATCCCTTAGCCCAGTCAAATTGACACATAAAGATAACCCCACAAGTTCACCTCATTATCAACTTGAATTTATATACATCTCCTTAAATCATACTTAATCTGCAAATAAAGATAAAAAGATCATAATTCTGCCTAACATGATACAAAAAAATTCTACAACCAAAAAGAAAATATTCCTTTCCTTAGAAGAGGAAATAGATTCTTGAATGATGTTTATTTTCTGATATCTCATAATTTGAATAAGATGATTTATAATTAACAATACTTAAATATTAATATAAAGTCAATAAATCTAATTTACATAAGGGAATGAGAGGAAAGAAAAACAAATATATTTGCTTAGTATATGTATACATGTACCGAAAAAATTGTAACAAAAGAAATACTCATGACAATTAGTCTTGCTTTTATAACTGATCACATGGTCATGGCTGCTTTTATATATGTGCAAAAAATTATACATAAATATACATTTATAATGGTATAAATATATTCATAACCACCTTTTTCTATACCCCTAACATATATCCCTTTTGTCTTCATCAAGCACCTCAATTGGTTAGCGTCCTTTACCTAATGAGTGTCCTAAACCTTAATTCCTGAAGGGTCTGGACCATTAGTAGTCCTTCCTGGATTAGACTGTTAAACTTTTTCATTGACTTAGTAAAAAGACAAGGTAATAGTAAGAAGATGGCATATGTGATTTCCTGTATTCCAGAAATATTCTTCCTTACCTCCATTGTGAACTAGTGGTATGATTTTAGTTTGGTAGTCAGGATCAACTTTTACTTGTTGACTCAAAAGCACAAGAAACCTAAGTGCCCCCAACTCCTTGGGCTGTTGTAAACAGCCCAAGAAACTCATTTCTCACAGTATTATAGGTTTAGATTTATAGTCCAAACTATGGCACTCGCATATTTTGTGTGTGATGAAGGCCTGCCTGCTGATTTGTAGATGGTATCTTTTTATTCTCTTAAAGTGATGGAAGGGGACAAGGAAGTTTTCTTGGACCACTTTTATGAGGGGACTAATCTCATTTATGAGGGCTCTGCTCTCATGATCTAGTCATGTAGCCTAATACTTTCTAATATCATCACCTATGGATTAAACTTCAACATATATATTTTGGGGTACAAACATTCAGGCCCTAGTAGGAATGACTGACACAAATGTCAGTGTTATGTACTGAATTAAATTTCCTCAAAATTCATATGTTTGAGCACTAACACTCAGAACCTAGAGTGTGTATCTATTTGGAAAAGGGGTTATTCTATTTTGAGAAGAAGCAGTTAAGTTAAAATAGGGCTATTGGGGGACCCTAGTTCAATCTGACTAGCATCCTATAAGAAGAGATACTGACAAGATATGAGTGTGCACAGAAAGATGACTATGTGAACATAGGAGAGAAGGTGGTTCACTGCAAGCCCAGGAGAAAAGTGTCCAAAGAAGTCAAACTTGTAGACACCTCGATCTTGAACTTCTAGCCTCTAGAACTCAAAAAAATACACTTTTCCTAAGTCACCCAGTCTTTAAGATTTTCTTATAGGAACCTTAGCTGACCAATACTGTCAGTTATATAGAAGAATAAAATCAGGAAGGGCCATAGATGATCCTCTAGTGTAAAGATAATGCTCTATATTTTAACATAGATTGAGAATATGTGGAAGTTTTAGCATTATTATTCACTTTAAATATACTTATGTTGAATGTAAGGCATGTTTTATCACTAAAATATAGAGAGAAAAGGAAAAACAAAGATGTGAAGATGGACCTTTGTGTAAAGGAAAATGGTAATTAGAAGCATTTGAATACAGATATCTATGATATAATTAGTAAAGATATAGTTTAGATTAAGGACCAAAGTAAAACTAAATTCAAGAGCACAAATTCCTCTAAATTTTAAAATTTAATTTATTAAGGAGAAAGTTGAATGTTTGAAAGAGTCAATTTAATTTTCAAGTGCCCCAAAACAGACAAATGGACACAAAGTTGTGGTATATGTACACAATGGCATATTATTCATCAATAAAAAATACATATTTGATGCATTTGTGATAACGGAGATGGACCTAGAAGGAATCATGTTAGAAGAAAAAAGTCAGATAAAGAGAAATACTGGATGATCTCACCTCTATGTGAGATATAAGGGGAAAAAAACAAAGGAACAAGGAAAATTTAAAACTAACTGCTAGCAGAATGAAAGCATAGAGCAAGAGAAGGGGAGGGGGCAAAATATGGGGAGGGATGGCCACAGAAGATTAAGATGTTGGTTCACAGGTGATAAGGTGGTGGGAGAATCTCAGGGTAGACACTGATGTTATTTATATGTGTGTGTGTGTGTGTGTGTGTGTGCAATCAATTAAAAAACAACTAAAAAGGAATATGGAAAATAATCTCAAAAATAATTTTAAGTGTGAAAATTATCATTTCTAGTAGTTTATTATGCCGATTGCTTCTACTATCTTATTCAATGAGAATTATCATCATAGATAAATTTAGAGCTATTTAGAGATAAAGATTGAATTATTAGTGTTTGTGTGGAGTACAGAAAAACAACTTCAAATGCAAACATTTTAGTCAAACTACTTTCTGCTCATGATTGAAATATTAAGATTATTGTATTTTGTGGCATTGTTTACAAAGTGGAAAGTGTACAAGACAAGGAGTGAGAGAAATGTGCTGCAATTTTGATTTTTTAAGTTATCTGAGACTAATCCCTTCCTCTGTACACATAGAGAATAGATATGCCTATGTGAAAACCATAGTTAGAGCTGGAATGCAAGTTAACATTTTATAGTTCAAACAATTTTTTTGTAACATGATGATGCTGAAATTTAGTGAAATCATGATAAGATAATAATTGGAATATTGGAACTAAAACCAGACTCTTGAGTATATCTGCCATAAATTAGTAGGAAAGAATGAAAATTAGAAGTGAAAAAGAAAGAACTGAGTAAATAGTTGTTTGGAATTTCAATAATTAAATAACAGAAGTCATGGGGAAATAGTAGTAGATAGAAAGTGGAGGATGAGGAAATCAGTGAAATAGTTCAACAACATCTATGACAACTGAAGAAACATATTTCCATACTAAAAAGACCTACCAAGTATCCACCATAAGAGTTGAAAAAACACCGAGGTAGAGACACTGCTGTGAAATTTAAGAATGTGGCAGTGGAAAGATGATTCTTCAAGCTACCAGAGAGATGGTCAGGAGGGTAACAGATAACATTAGAAAATCATGATAAAGTTGGTTAATATTAATAAATTTTTCATTAGCAACAAAGAAATCAAGATGTTTCATTATTAAAGCAGAAATATAGAAGAAAATGAGTTGAAAATTTTGAAATATTGAAAGGAAAACACATCTAATCTGGAATCCCATGCCCAACCAGAAGGTCAGTGAAATGTGAAAATAGAAAAAGGGCTAAACTAGAAAGAAAATATAATAGTAGTTATCTATAAGGATGAAGAAATAGATGCAATAAATCTGAGAAGAAAAAGATAAATGACATCTATAGTTGCAATAATTATCTATTTATGAACCTAAGTAGTCCTATATTTTATTCTTTGCTAAGAATAATAATCATATATCTATTACTTAATAAAAATGAAATAAAGAATATGGAATATAAAGAATGAGTACTAAAGTGGTAAACTGAAAACTGATAATAGAGCATTTTCATGTCATTGGGGTTAATGGAGCTCAACCAGAAGTGAGATTACTCATGAATAATTTTTTTATAATCTTAAATCAAGTACATATATTATGAAAAATTTTAAATTAAAAATTAAAAAACAAACAGTTTCATAAAAAGGGAAAGATCGAACAATTAATCAAAGCTTCATTTTCATAAAATAATATTTCTAGAAGGGATAGAAAATTCAAATAAGCATTTCATTGAAGTAGAATCTTGAAAAATCAATAAACATTTGAAAAGAATTACCAGCCACACTAGTAGAGAAATGCTAATTAAAGCAATAACAAAATATGATTTTATGTCTTTTATTGCTTTGATATTATCTAGTTTGGCTAGGGTACAGAGAAATGAGGATTCTCATATGCTCATGGTAGGATGCAAATTGGTGCAATTTGGCAATACTTAGAAAGATTATAAGCACAGCCTTCAACATAAACATTTGTGGAGAGTTATAGAGAAACTCATACATTTGCACAAGGAGGCACACAGGAATATTTATGTCATTATTTATTTTAATAGTGAAAACCACTATTGGAAATTGGAGACAACACCGGGTCCACCAATGGAAGAACAGATAAATAAATAGTAGCAGATTCACACTGTAGAATATTATACATCAGTAAAATGACTGAACAGGGTTAATTCATAGGTGTTGCCTGGATAATTTTAAAAAGCAATACTGATGAGAATAAATACAATTTGTAGAAAAAATATAAATCATTAATACACAGTACAAAATTATTTAGATATTTTAAAAAAGAGGTCAATTAGGGTGTTTCAATCACATGTTTTAAAGTAAGCAACTTTAAAAACATCAAGGAAATTTTGTGTCACAAAGTCTTCCTGAGTTTTTTTCTTTGATATTTCACAAACTTAGCACTTATTTTACTGGTATCATTCTCAGACCTAGGCAAGAAGGGCACTGGCCTTGGTAGGATCCAACACCAAAAATATACAGACACAAAAGAGCAGGGAAGAACAGACTGACATTCATGCTCTGGTGCTCGATGCTGACATAGCACAGTTTGTTATGCTACATGTCCACTTCTATGCCTGATGCCATCCCAGCCCTATAGAAATGAAGTCCTTGAAACTAACAGCAGCCAGGTCTCAATGCTGCCTGTGTATGTTTATGAATGAATGCCCTTGGCAATATTGGAAATAGATGCTTTTGATTTCTGAAAGAATGTGAGTGGCAGAAATATTAAAGAGAAAGGTGGTTCACTTTACAAATCCTTCTCAGATGTCAGAAACACAATAGATATTTGTACACTGACATATTTCCCAAGAATGTTGAGGGTCCATTTTCTTGCTTTTATTTGTGCTCCCATTCAGATTTGGAAATAATTAGAAACCAGTGTGGTGTTTGCAATTTGACATCTGAAGGAAATTTTGTAATACCAAGCATTCATGCATTCATATTACCATTAAATTTAATTATGTATGGGTCTAGACATAGCATGTATGAAGAGTGACACCACGTTTTTTATATTTGGACTAAAAGAACACTGCAAAAATTGCTAGGTTTTACTTTCATAAAAATATTTAATAAGGCTTCATATTTTAAAATGAAAAAAAGTCAGCTTTATTTAAAAACTTTTCATAACAAATGTATTTATTAATGACATTGTATTGGTTTTTTAAGCTTATTGTTTAGATCATTAATATAGTGTAAATGATTTTCAAAATTATATGAAAATATTGACAATAATTAGGAACTTTTCTGAGATGAAGACAAGAAAATATTTCACGGAATAAACAAGTAAAAATTAATCAATCATATTGCCTTATTACTTACCTTAAACATCACAAATCTATCAACAGAACAACTGGACATGCACAATAAGGATTAGTTTTAGTAGTTTGGTTTTCAAACATAAATTTAAAAGTTTTTTATTTATGAAAGGATATTTTTTCAGGCAATTACTAAAATTTTACTGTGTACTGGACACCATGTTAATGATTAATATGCATGGATTCTTGAAAATCTTAAAACAACCTTGTGCAGTAGGTACTATTGATATTCCCACTTCACAGATTAAGAAAATGAGGCCCAGAAATGTAATTCATCCACAGTCACAAAATCAGTAAATGATAAGCAAGATTTGATCGATGGCACTCCATCTTTATACCCAAAAATCTTTCCCCTTCTCATTGCCACATTTTTACTCACGATATAGCGCTTCTTCATCCATTACAGAGCAATCCCAAAGGGAAATGGGATGGCCTGTGTGTGAGTCCTTGCCCGCATGAAACCGTATTTGACAAAACAAGAGGGCAGCAATGTGAAAGTATTCTAGGTTTACACATTGCTACTTTGATCAGTAACTATTCAGATGTAGGGTATATGACCTCAATCATTCTCAGAGAAACAATGGGAATTCCAGTTAATGAGAGCTTACTGGAGAACAATCTTCTCCAGAGGGCTTAGCAGGCATTGCTCTGTTCTATACCTTCTTGCTCACTCTTCAGTTTTGCTCAGAGAATTGAATATCTAATTCACATTCCATAATAGTCAAAGCACTCCTGACCAAAAAAAGAGGGAGTGGAGCTATTTCACTCCCAAACTCTTTGTGGTTTTGGTTGAGACCCTAGCCAATGGTAGTTGCATTAAGAAAAAAATACTTGTAATGATAAATGCTTTACTGGTAGAACTCTCAAGGTTTGGGTTATCAGTCCTACTAGAGAAGAACTTTTTGAGCACGGAATGCCTCTATTTAGACGTATATATCAAATGATTCAATTTTACAGCTTGAGTTGTGAATTACATTGCAATTAGTGAAGGAGCAACATAGATATTTTTATCAGAGTGTTTATTTTATTAAGAATTCCTAATCCCAAGACCATTCTTAGGAAGCCTTTGAAGTGTATGTTTATCTTATTTTCATCATTCAAGATTCTCTGGGATGACGAGAAACGTCTGCTCTAAATTTTCTTTAAAGTACCAATTGAACCTTTCAACCACCAAACATCACTTATTTATTACTTCCTTCCTCATGGATCTTCATGTTTTGAAAGAAAATGTCTATAAAACAAACTGTACTTATGATGTCATAAGTTGTTCTGTTTTTAATTAATCTAAAACATCTGTAACTTCCAAACACAGCTGCTGAACAGCATAAGTGAATGTGATCCTACCATAAAATGATGTAACTAAAACAAAAGCAAGATAAGGCATCTTTTAATGATTCTGGACTCTTTATATTATAAAATATTATATTGAAAACAGTCTGCTGATCTGACCTGTTTTATTGGTTATTGCTTCTTTTTTCTTCTTAAAAATTGTTTCACTGTTGACCTTAAAAGTATAAAAATGCTGACAAGACACTGGACTTCAGATCTGGTCAAGTAGAACATGAACAAATCTAGCAACTAGAAAGTTGCACAAAATTGACAAAACAGCTTCTTCAGTGCTCTGGAAATTTACCTAAAACATACAGAAATCTGAGGGGCATTTATATCTGAAAAACTACTGAACTTCAGGTAAAAACTATGGGGGTTTGTGGCACTATTGACATTCAACCAAATCCCCCTGCCCACCTATCAGTTAAAAAAAAGGTTCTGTCAACTTTTCTAGCACAAATTATGGGGCCTCATTTTATTTGGAGTACTAGGAGATACCCAGATCCATACCTGTACCCATACCCATACTCATTAATGTGGTCAAGGGAAGTACTGATATCTGAGACTCAACTTAGGGCTGAGACAAGCAAATGACAGTGAGTCACTCAATTTGGGGGGATGAAATTTAAGAAGGCACCAAAGCACATTAATCAAGATAAATATTTTAATGTGTTATTAAAAAAAGAAGAAAACAAATGCAAACAATCCATGATAAACAAATATCAAAATTTTAAATAAGGCTGAGTCTCAGCCTTGACAGTGGGTCTACTGTAGCTGTGTTCCTAAATGAGGTAATTATCAGAGAAAATTGAGTATTGGTTTTATTTTTATAAGTATTTAGAATGATAAATTTTCCTCTGATAAAATCACGAGTTGTATCTATAGACTTTCATAGATCATGGCTTTTTATTGTTGTTAAGAATGCTGCCATTTTTAGACTGTATTTTTTTCTATTCAAATGTTAATAGGTTTTCTTTTTAATTTCCAGGTAGAAAATAATTTTTAACTTGATATGAGTTTCTAGTTTCATTATCCTGTGATCAGTGAATACTGTTAATATTATTTCTGCTCTTGGGTTTTATTTAAGCTTTCCTTGTGGCATAAAAAATACAGTCAGTTTTTAAATGAGTTTATACATTTAAAGAAAGCATATTATGTAAGTTTGGAGTTTGCTGCCAGACATTACTAATTGTTTTCCAGAGCCTTCTACATTTTTAACCACTTATTCTTAGGCTAAGGGTTATGTAAATGTTTCCTATTATTAGTGAGAATCTGCCATCTATTGTTCTTCATATTTATATAATGCAAGTAGATGTGTGTGTTTTTATAGCCTTGTGTAAAAGACTATATATAGTAAAAGACTATATATAGTCTTTTACTAGTAATTTTCACTCTCACTGTTATTTTACTTGATATCAGAAAAGCTTATAACTTTGCACTAATGGTTATCTTAATACTAATATCTATTGTTCTATCTAGATTCCCCTTAGTTTTTGACACTTCTTATTGGGACCCTGCTATGAGCAATATTGAAATGCTATCTGTGGTCAGCAGAATATGCCCTCTCCAAATACATCTATGTCCTAACACTCAAAACTTGTAAATATATTGCTTTACATGGAAAAGAAACTTTGCATGTGCAATAAAGTTAACAACCTTGAAATGGAGTGATAGTCTTGGATTAGTAAGTGAGCCCACTGCAATAACAAGCATTCTTACAAAGTGGGAGGAAAAGAATCAGAATCAGAGAAAGAAAGGTGGCCACAGAATCAGACTGTAGTGATGACAGGCCACGAGTCAGGATTTCAGACAGCCTCTGTAGACAAAAACAGGCAAAGAAATGCATTCTCCCCTAGAGTTCCCAGAAGGAATATAGCCCTTACAACCCATTTTGGACTTCTGATTTCCAGTAATGTAAGATAATGAATTTGTGCTGTTTTAAGTCATTAAGTTTCATGGTAAATTGTTACCAGAGGCAATGAGAAACTAATAAACTACCTACAAGGCAATCAGCAAACTCGTTTTACTTTTGATATATTCTCCCATTTGCCCATTTTTCTAGTATAAACATTCTGTATAATAATGTTGCTTCCTGTAGCTACCATTAAACTCAACTTTCCAGGAAATTATATATTTGATGCTTAAAAGCAATCCTTATACCAATGCTTCTTCAGTCATTTGAATTTCTGAAATTTTTCTCTAGTCAATTCTTGAGAAAGTGTTCATGAGAACAATATTCCCCGAGTCTTTGCATGCTCATAAAATATCTGTAGCCTTTACACTTGAACATTAGTCTGGCTGAAACATGAATTCTTTGGCTATCTTTATTTGAGTATTTTAAGTATGTGATCCCATGGCCTTCTGGCATATGACCTTCCTGTCCAAAACCCACATGATAATTTTTTCTCTTAAAACAGTATCTTGGAACTACTTACCACAAGAATAAACTTCAGAGAAATAAGAGGTCTAAATATAAAACATGACATTATGTAAGTACAGCATAAAATATAAACAGATTTCCTTATAAGTTGAGTGTGGGTGAACTTTAATAATTATAATTAAAAACAGGACTGATAAAGTTTATTACATTATATTAATATAATAATATAATTATTATAATGTAATTAATTAAATCATAATATATTATATAGCTATATAATACACAATATATATCATTATATATAATTCTAAATCTATTTTGTATATATTATATATGAATTATATATTATGAATATATATTTATACATATATGATATTATTATATAATAATACTATATAATATACAACATTATTAGATTATAATATATTATATGTAAATTATTATATTATTAATATTTTGTTGTGTGGCAACAACCATATGAATCAAAATTCAAAGACAAACTGGAAAGTATACTTGTAATTTGTATGGTAGAAAAAAAATAGTAGGTTTAATACACAAATATCTTAAAAATAGAACATAAGAGATCAGCAATATAAAACAGAAATGGACAAAGATTTTGACTTTAAGTTCTCACAAGAAGTAAATACATTTTAAACATGTAAATGCATAAAAATTACTAATTATGACTATAGTGAGGTGGTATTTCTCATCTACCAGTTGAGAAAAGTCCAAGAAACTAACAACATTCCCCATTAGCAAAGCTGTTGAGAAACAATTATAATTATACATTACTAATGGTGATACAAAATATAGTTCTATGGAAGTAAGTTTGATGGGATCTATTAGTATGTACATTGTATCTCAGCAATGTTACTTTTATCTCAGAGATACACTAGCAAATACTTGAAATTATCTATTTATATAGCTTTCTTTATAGTGTTTGTGATAGGCAAAGGGCAGACATAATCTACATTTTCATCATTAGGAGACTGATACAATAGCTGGAATACTAGAGTCACAAAATGACTTTGGAAGATGATTTTCACAGATATGGAAGAGACTGTAAAGATTGATACTAGTTCTGAATCATATAGTATGCTACATTTTGTTTAAGAAATGAAGGAAACAAAAACCAAAGTATGTTTACATTTTCAACCTGCCACTCCCCAAATAATTGTAAGGATAAAAAACTAAAATGTTTCACTTTAGGGGAAAGAAAACACATAATTGTGCCAGTTCTGTCAGTTTTTGCTTCAGGTATTCCTATGATCTGTTACTAGTTACATACCAATTTGAGATTGTCATAATGTCTTAAATAATTCATCCCTTTATATAATATCCTTTCTTATCGCTAGAACAGTTTTATTATGAATACTATTTTGTGCAATATTATCACAGTCTGCTCTTTATTTTTCTATCCTATTATTTTTAATTTATTATGCCATATATGAAGTAGGTTTCTAACAGACAACATATTTACTTTTCTAACCTAACCTGAAAATTTGTCTTTTATATAGAATGTTCAGAGTATTTTTGATTTTATATAAGTATTTATATGTTGTATTATAATTTTCCCCCAGATTATTTTCTATTAATTTCATATTCTTTTTCTCTTCTTTCAATGACTACTTCTGCATTAATTGGATATTTTTATATTTTTATTATGCCTACATTATTATTTATATTTAATTTTGTGGTTGCTTTAGGGTTTACAATAGACAAACTGAAATGATCACATTTGAATAACAGTGTACACATTACATATAGTATAAAATTGTTATAACAATACCTTTCCTTTTCTTCTTACCTCCTATTCTTTGTGCTACTATTCTCTTACACTCTTTTCCTACATATGTGTCATTTTTACATATTAGGAAACAAACAAAATGTTACCATTCTTATTTTTTTGTAAAAACAGAAAATAAGATTTTCATATTTACCTTTGCTTTTACTATTTCTAACACACTTTCTTTTTTCTTGCCAAATTCACTCTTTCATTTTATTGCAAGTGAAATATTACCCAGTGGCCTTAAAGTTCGTTTTTTTTTTAAAACTTGAAGAATTCTTTTTTATTTTTTTAGACATTTTTTCTTACATTGTTATATACCCTGAAGTTTTCTCACAACCATGTTATATGTGAAATACCCACACTTTATTCTTTAATGTGGAGCCAGATATCTTGTATCTGGTACCTTTTTTGGGGGGTAGAATTTATAAATATTTGTTGTAGACAAGATCTGCTGGCATTAGACTTTCTCTGTTTCTGCTTGTCTGAAAAGTCTATCACTTTCATTTGTGACATTAAGTCTCAGTTCCAGGTATATTAGTACTGGAAATATGAAGTACAAGCTTCCCATCATTCTTGCTCTTCTTACCCCTATGGCAAACTAATTCTTTCTTATAACTGTAGAATATTTTGGCTAGGAGAGAGATTCTGGTACTCTTCCAGGAGTAGAAAGCTTTTGGTTTTATTTTGTAGCATATTTTTGAGAACAGTGGTGTGAAAGTTTCCTGTTCCTTTCTCAGGTGGTAGACTGCTATTTCTTGTTACTTGGTACAAGGTTAATGGTGTGGGGATGTAAGGTTTCCATTTTTGCTGAAATTTCTCCTCCCAAAGCAACCACTATTTACCTGGAACATAGGAGCATTCTTATCTTTCTCCTAATGGCAGGTACATTTTTTCCTACCCTTAGCTCAAAACAACAGACATTTGCCTAGAGTCTCAGTGGAAGAGGATCTTTTTCTCCTCTACTAGCGGCTTACAGCTTTTACTTCATTTGAGAGAAGGGTCTAGAACTGGGTGGTACACCCAGCTCTCCTGCCTGCCTCCTTCACACTGTTTTGCATGATATATGGCAGAGGTCATGAAAGAAAAGGAATGCAGGAAGAAACAGAGTTCTGTGATAGCCTAGACTATCACAATATCCACCCTTGGTCTTCAGGATTTGGTTTAAAATTTAGGAGCGGTTCTCACTTTCTTTTATGTAGGTTACCTCTTCGTATACTTTGCTTGGGTAAAACAATTTGCATGTGTCTCCTGCCCTGGAGGCAAGGCACTTTACCTGAGATCTTATCTATATGATAGGATTAGGAAAAGTCATGATTCAATACATTATTTTATCTTCTCTATTATAGTTGTAGCGATACTCACTTGGGAATTTCCACATCTTAGCACTGCCATGGACTCTTTAGAAGATGATATAAAATGATAAAATAAGATTAATCCTTTTTATGTACTGTTTGCCTGAAATAACCCCAAAATTCTCTTTGAAGGCGAAATAATCTTTGAAGTGGAAACATAGAATTAAAAGCACTAAAATGTTCATGTTTTGGGAAGGGAAATACACTAGTAGGAATTAGGATTTTTTTTATCTGCAGAAATCAGTACTCTAAACAAACAAGACTGAAGAGTGTCCAAATTTGTATGTGGGGGTTGGAAGAAATGTAGGAGTCAAATGGAAACTCCTTGGTTAGCCCTTGGTACATTGTTTATTGGGAAGAGAGTGGAATGCACTTTAAGGCAGAGGGATAGAATTGGACATTGTCCATCCTGCTTCTAATCCTCCCTTTTATTTAACCTCTGTAACTTCCTTCAAGCACAAAGGCAACTTAAATAAAAACCGGAAGGAATTTTACACTTTTTGAAGGCTGGCACCAAGAGAATTCTCAGGGTTGTAGTAGAGTAAGTTAGAACTCACTTTCAGAATTTGTTTCATGTAAACAGAATACAACGCTCTAATAAAAAAAAAAATATATATATATATATGGCATAAGAATATTACTCTATTGTAAGCTATTCATTCTTTTCTTCCATCTGTTTTCCTTATAGAAGAAGCGAATCTTCATATCATTGAAAGTTATCTTTAAAAACCCTGTCTCATCATTTGAGCAATTTGTTCAATGTGAAAGTAAGGAGCAATGGAAGTAGGGATAGCTGCAAGGTATTACTGGGCTATAAGGGAATAGTGAGAGGAAAGCTTTTGATGACAGACTAGAACAGCTCTCTTGCGAACAAATATTAAACGCAAAATAAGCCTCTGGGCACAGTGGCGCATGCCTGTAAGTGACAGCTTATGGAGTCCCAGCGGGGTCTGGGGATCTTGGTTCGAGTCCCACCCAGGGCAACACAGGGAAACCTAGTCCCAAAAAATAGCTGGACGTGGTGACACGCACCTGTAATCCTAGCTACCTGGAATGCTGAGTCTGGGGATTGTTTGAGTCCATGGTACCCCAGGCAACGTGAACCTGTGGTTCCACAGGCAACAATAACGAGAGGAGACATAGTCACAAAAAATAAATAAGTAAATAAGTAAATAAGTAAATAAATAAATAAATAAATAAATAAATAAATAAATAAATAAATAAATAAATAAATAAACAAATAAATAAATAAATAAAAGCAAGATAAGACCAAAAATTTGGGCAACTATAAGCAAGCAAGTAGACAGGCAGACAAGAAATACCTGAGAAGGATAAAAATACTGACAAGATAGTAGGTGGTTGCTGAGTAGAGTCTAGGAGAGAGTTAGATACCAGAGAAATGAGTTTAACTATGAGCCGACAATTCCACTCTGGGAGTATACCCTACATATATGTGTGCTTATATGGATCAGGACACACAAACAAGAGTTACTAAATGAACTTGTCAAAGGGCATGTCTTGCAGCAGGGGGAGTAACTCACTGAGACCACAGTAATGGGCACTATCTTCCATATCACACCTTCTGTGCTGCCAGTACCTCAGATGCCTTGGACTATAATTCCTAGCATGTGGTGAATTGGGCTTCCTGAATAGGGGACTGCTGGTTAGGAGGAAAGAGGAAGACGCCATCACTGATTAGGGTAGAAGAGGGAGGAAAGGGAGACAGGTGGGTGAAAGTGACTCATTTTTTTTAAAGACATCCACATGTACTCTGCTCACTGCTTAGATGATGTTGGTAGGAAAAAACAGTACAGCCTTGTGCGTTGTCAGCTTCCATAGTCAAATGCAGGCCTGAAAGCACAGTGTGGGGTAAACTGACCTTCATGGCATATGTCCCTCAATGATTCTCATTCTCTCTCTCTCTCTCTCTCTCTCACTAATATCTTGTCCACCTCCCTGACCCCATCTCTTTTAGCACTCCCTCTATAAATATTAAATGATTTTAGTTTCTAGTTTTGGATCCAGTCCTTTCACCCCTGAGTATGTGGGTAAGAACTCATGTACTGGGCATTCCTCACTATTTGTAGTTTTGCCTGCTTGCAGCTGCTACTCAAACACTGAAATCACCCATCTACTTGTAAGCAAATGCCCAAACTGATCAGGCTTGGCCCACAACAGAAAAACAAATTTGCTAGAAGAATAAGTCCAAGGCACGTACTGGCAGAAACCACAGGCAAGAGTATAGTTAGGTTCCAGAGAGCTGGGACAGGACAGTCAAAATATTGCTATGCAAGCTGAATCCACCACCAAGATAATGGCTGCCATAATATCTCAATGGCCTGCTTGCCAAAGTGCTGAAGCTGCCAAGACCAAGGATGAGGAGCAACCTCCCATGTATCTACTGTTCCTCCCCATTCCACCTCAATCAATAATGGCCACTTTCCTCCTCCCTCCTCCCTAGCAGTCCCTCACTCAGGAAGTTCAGTTCATAACATGCTGAGAGTTGTACCCCAAGGCAGGCGTAGGAGATGTTGGCAGTGTAGACCTGGGGTTAGGGAAGGTGGTGCTCATTCCCGTGACCTCGGTGAGTATACCTCCCCCTGCTGGAGTGACACATCTTGCAACAAAATGTTTATAATTTCCAGAAAACTGCAGACCACCCTATTGTCCATCAACAGAAGAATAAACTGATGGTATACAATGAAAGAAGGCAAAGGGAATGAAATGGATAGATTAATGCTAACACACTGGTGTCCTAGTTAATAATTAACAATAGTCTCTTTGAAATAAAAAAGCCCAGGTTTGTTTCACTTGCCAATTTTCATAATGTATAGTTTTACCTTGGCAAAATTCAAGCTACCAATGTAATGTCCCTGAATAGGGATTGAGAAAAATATATCCAATCAGCCCTCATGTGATAATATGCAACAACTCTAGTATACCACTAGCTAAATGCAATAGTATGGATGAATTGAAAAATGTTAACATTAAACATAAAAATCAAGATAGAAAATATATACAGTATGATTATACTAATATCAAGTTCAAAAATAATCAAAACTAAATTAACCTATTTTTTAACATAGGGAAATTAATACATAGGCTACAAAATTAAAAGGGAAAGCAATGCCAAAAAAAAAAGATTAAAAAGAACAGGATATTGGTCTAACTTTGTATGTATATGGAGGTGGAGGTGGAGAGTGACATGGAGCCAGTTTCTTGGAAAGGGTCAGATAGACTTTCCTCAATATGTTCAAAGTAGGACTCTTCCAGTAAGTGTGACCTTGATATGAGTGAACAGCTAACATAAACCCTGTGTGCCTCTGGGAAGTCTTACTTACTACTTACTACTTACTACTACTACTTACTACTTAAAGAATGCAGATTATTTTAGGCTAAAAGCTGTGAAGTTCCTAGGAGAGTTTTCCTCTAATGGAAGAAACAACCAGTGCTTTCTCTAGAAGAATGTAGTTGGATATATCATCCAGGTGTAATGAACATGTCCTTTGTGAACATATCCTCCTGTAAGAATTCCATTTTACTCTCAGAGGGCACCCCTTTCTAAATTGTCATGTAAAGGCCCACTCTCTCTCTTTGGTGACCCAGGTCAATAAATAGAATAAATAATCCTAGTCTGTTCCATTTTTCTTAGAACTTAGAACTACATCAATTCCCCATATGTATACTATTAAATGTTGGCTTTTTCTCCTACTAACCCCTGTGATATTAGAGTAGGTGGATTTCTCCTGCATCCTGACAGTAAAGATGATAGGAGTGTATTTATGAACTAGAAGCAGGACACAGAAAGCTTCTGGCATGTTTCTATCTCTTGACCTTTAAAATGTTTACAGTATTTTTATAGCAAGTTGTTAAACCATATATTTAGATTTTATGTAATTTTCTGTTATACTGTACAATATTTTAAAATGAGAGATGATTATCTCAAAGGGTGCTATAAAGGCTCCAATAGCTTCTGTAAACATTATTAGAAGACTTAGGTACTGACTCTCATAATTTAAGTCACTTAAGGTTTAACAGTGGTATCTCTAATAAAAAAAAAAGGTTCCATATGCCTTGCCTCACCCAGGGAGGGGCAGAGCTGAATGGCAAGGGAAAGCTGAGACACAGAACAGAGGCAAGAATGAAGAGAACACTTGAAGGACACACAGAAGAGAGAAAAGAGGGAGACATGTGGAGAAGGGCTCACTTGCTTCTTGGCATTGGACTTGCACCAGGGATTTAGGGGACATGGAAGGAGACACAGAGTCGAGACACTTGGAAGAGAGGTTGGTGAGAGACATGTAGATATCTGACAGTGGTAGTTGTTACCTTGATTTATGCATTGATTTTGCTCCTTTCTTCCCACACCTACCTGGTCCCTTTGCCCCTTTCCTATGGTTCCCCACCAGAAGGTGCCTTAGACTTCTGACAAGCTTTCAGGTCTCAATGGCCCTGCATTGGGCCAACCCAGTTTGGCTGGGCACTTACCCAAGAGGGGATAGACAACTTCTGGTGTTTATGGGTAAACTATACCCTCTCTTCTTCCCTCTCTATGGACAGCAACGTATTAGTTTTTACACACAAAGCATCTTCTTTTCTTTATAAGGCAGATGGCAGAATCCCTTTAGAGCATGCCCCACAAGGCACATGAAAACTGCCAGAGTTAATGGCAATTTTTTTCTAAAACAAAGGAAACAGAAAATAAAAATCAAGTCACTGTTTTCCTAGAGCTAGATATTTTAACCTAGATATAAGCTTTATGTTTTTGTCTCAACTATTTTGGTAAAAGCACCTCTTCTATCATCATTCAAAATATATTTTGGGTCCTTTTCATAATTAAAAGGAAAGTTTTTAAAGTGAACATTGATCTGTATCCCAACAAGCTCTATTCCATTACAGTCTACCATATAAATTTAAAACTTTTTAAAGAACTCACACAATCAAAAGATTTATTTGTGTTCCTGTTTAGTGTCTGTCTTGCTCCTTAGACTGTAAGGGCCTTGAAAGCTGGGAATTGGCTAGCTTACTGACTACTATAACACTTTTAGTGTTAGAAAAGAATGTTAGTGTCTCATAGTTGGGTTTCAATAAACTTCTGAAAATTAAACGGGAGTGAATAAAAAATATATATAAGATCACTCCATATTGGCACATACACAATTACCTTGTTCTTTTTAATAACTTCCAAGTGTTTCAGTATGTGTTGGGTCATGAAGGTTAATTTCCAATGTTTTCTTCTAGAACTGATGCAGCAGTAGACATGCTTAAGATAATTTTGAGATTTTTCTATGGGCAAATCTGGTGTTGGAATTATTGCATCAAAGGATGAATGTGTTCAAAATGTTAATAAACACTGCTAAATTGCCATAAAAGAAGTGATACCAATTTATACTCTACCAGCAAATGATAAGAATGAATATTTCCCAATGTTTCAAACAGTTGAGAAAAATCCAGTGTTGGCAACTTGATAAGTGAAAAAAAGTTGCTCTGTTTTGTTCTTTTCAATTTACTAGTGAGATTAAACATCTTTTATCATCATATGTTGATTGGTCACTTGTATACCTTTTACAGTCAAACACCCCTTTGTATTGTTTTCTCATTTTTCAATAGGAC
Organism: Uropsilus gracilis; assembly: GCA_004024945.1. Lineage (NCBI taxonomy): Eukaryota > Metazoa > Chordata > Mammalia > Eulipotyphla > Talpidae > Uropsilus > Uropsilus gracilis. Next base: position 65,612 of record PVHY01003482.1, on the reverse strand, counting down.
TATTCATATTTTGTCTTATTACAACATGTGTGTTGATGAAACAATGTTACCAGACAAAGAGTACAAATAGATCTGAATCTCATCCGTTTTAGGCTGACTACCCACAAACACAAACAAAAGGGCCTAAGCTGCAGTTAAAACAACAAACATATCCCAACCAACCAGCAGGCTAGAAGGTGAGGGAGAATTAGCAGGGTAGAGGAAGAGGGAGAAGGTCTTGCTTCCAAAAGGCTTACAAGTGGCTGCCCAGCTTTACCCCTTTTCCCAGCAGCCCCATGGTTCAGGATGTCAGGGGTAGTTTTTAACCCCATCCCTGCACCAGCAGCGGAGGTCTTTTTTCTACTATATATACAACTCCAGTTTATTTTTTACATTTTTATTTACTATGTAAATATTGAATGTATATATATGTATATTATATATGTATATATATATATATATATATATATAGAGAGAGAGAGAGAGAGAGAGAGAGAGAGTACATCATTGTATAGCCCGGTTCTACCAATGTCACCTGTGAACCATCATCCTGATAGAGAGGAAAACAAACAAACAAAAGGTCAAAAAAAAAGCTTAACTAACTGATAACAGAACTTCAACAAACAGCAAGGAGAGGGAGAGAGGGTGAAATCCTCTCCAGTTTTTATTTACCTTTTTTTTCACATCTAAGAATTTATTGTAACAAAACAATCAGAAATGCTATCAAGTATTCATACAGAAAGTAATACTGAAATACTAGATTAAAATCAACCAAAAAGTAAGTGGTATATTTCTATCATATCCACACAGATGTCGATATGAAATCACTAAAAATTTACATTCTTAAACATTTAAGAATAATATTTCTTTGTTTTTATTTCACTTTATTTTCCAAGGCAAAGCATTCATTTTATGTGACCAAATTTATTAGCTTTTTACTTTGCCATCTTTGGTTACTTGAGCTGGGGGAAGGGACATGTTTAGAAAAGTATTCCCCTAGAACATCTATATTTTATTTTAGTGCTTTTACTTTTAAAAGCATCATACATACAAAATGTGACAAATGAGAAGTTAGTATTTTTCTAAGACATGAGGTAGGGATCTAATCTTATATTTTCTGAAGTGGATAGCCAACTGTACATCTATTAATGCATATATAATAGTTATTATTCTCCCACAAAGATCAAGTGCCAGCTTTATTAGTTACTAATATTAATATTTATTTAGTTTTATTTCTAGGCTCTTTTTTTGTTCATCTGAGTCATTTGTCTATTTCTTCTGAGTTTTCCAGTACTCGTGCTTTGTATTATACCTTGACATTTATTGCATCCTCTCCTCTCTTGTTACTCCTCTGTCGCTATTTTCTTCATTGGTCTCTCATGTTTATATTTCCAGACTATTAAGAATTTCATTTTATTTCATTCTCCCTAATTTTGGAATTATAATTAAAATAGTATTGATAAATTTTCTTTCCAGCCAAGAATAATGTATCCCTTTCCATTCAAACAAATGTTTAAGTCCCTAATACCCTTTGAGTCTTTCTCTCTCTCCCTTCCTTATTAACCTGAGAAGCTTCATTTCATTTATGCATCCATTACTTTTTACAGATATTTTGTTTTGTTGAATCTGCTATGTAAACATCTTATATTTATCTTTGTCATACTCACTTGCTTTACTATACATACACTGAACTCCTTGCATCTTGCTATAATGAAGTAATTTCATTTTTCCTTATGACTAAAATATTCCATTGTGTAGACATACCACATTTTCTTGATTCAATCTTCTACCAGAAGTCACTTAGGAAGTTTGCATACCATAGCTACAATAAAATAATGCTACAAATAACATTGTAGAGCATATAGGTTTTAGAGTAATTGGTTTCACATCCCTTGGATAGATGTCCAAAAGTGGGATTGCTGGGTCATTTGGTATACCCATTTTTAACTTTTTAAGGCAAATCCATATAGCTTTTCAAAATGACTGCTCCAAGAAAACATGGACAGATCACAAATGAATACAGACTGGCCACCCAACGCAAACTTAAGACTGAAAACCTACCAGCAAGTCTCGCCTGGTTCCAACAATACATTCCCTGACCCAGTGAGAGGACACTGTAAAAGGAAAGAAAGAGACTAATGGACTTAGCACAACTAGTAAACAACAAAGAGTGGGGTTTGAGAGAATGGAAGGGGCACCAGAGGGAGGTGGGAAGAGGAGGTAGCCCAAAAAACAATTACAGAGGTTGTGATCTAAAGAACAAAATGAATATTAATATTTAGAAAATTAAAAATCAATTAATTAATATTTACTATTAAAAAAATGGCTGCTCCAGTTTACTTTCTTATCAATGGTGCAACGAGTTTCTTCTTTGTCAGGATCCACTCCAGCATGTGTTGTTGGGGGTCTTTTTAATATATGTCATTGTAATGGACATGAGATTGCATGTATCAGCTTTACTAAAAGCAACAATGAATATTTTTCATGTTATCTATTTCTGGATATCCTCATTGGCAAATCATTTGTTCAGGTTCACTGATCATTTATATTGGACTGTTTTTGTTTTTGTTTGTTTTGCTGTTGTTGTTATCAAATTGAATATTTTATATACTTTAGATATTAATTCATTATCAATAATGTATTATGTGAATGTTTGCCCATTTAGGAGGATGTCTCCTTAATCTATACTCCTAGGTATATATCTAGGAACACACACACATACACACAAATAATTCAAAAGGAAATCTGCACTACTGTGCTTATTGCAATACGATTTACACTAGCCAATACATGAAAACAACCTAAACAGATAAGTGGATCAAGAAGATAAAGTGTGTGTGTCTACACACATACACACACACACACACACAATGAAGTACTATACAATGATCAAAAAGTGTAGAAAGCCAGAAGGAGAAAGATAAATGCCATATGGTGTTACTTACACATGGAGCAAACAAAGGGTCAAAGACAACCTTTAGGCCCTTGAAAGCTGACCATATATCTAAGGAATCCAGGAGGGAAGGAGGAGGGAAAACACCATGGGTGCCTTGGTGGTAGAAGAGTAACAATGAGAAATCCTACACTGTCAGCATATATACAAAGATGTAAAACAATGCCACTTTATTGATTTTTTTAATTTTATAAAAGAAATTACTGATTTCATGAAATGTATCAACAATATTCTCTATATTTTATAGTTATAATTCTTATATCTAAATCTTTAACCTACTTTAATTTAATTTTGTGCAAGCAATTATCTAAACACTTCTTGACCTGGAGAGCATTCCACTTACTAAAGCATTCCTTTGTGCATAGTCCTGTTTAACAAAGTTAGAAACTGCTGAAATATATTTTTATTTCCGCAGTCCTCTTGTTTTCTGAGAGTACAAAAAGAAAACACATGCCTTTTTCAACACTAGTCCTTCATACATTTCAAGAATATCATGTCTGAACTCAGGTCTCTCAGATAAACCTCCCCAAGTACTTCACCCATGTGCCATATAACAGCATTTTCAGACCCCTTGAATGTGTTACCTTTTCTGTGGAATCCCAAATTTACTCTACCTGGTAGAGAAGTTTACCAAACAGTATCTATGAAGACACTAAAAGAGCAGCATCTTTAGTACCCAGAGACTGCAAAAAGCATTTCCATACTAATTCAAATCTTAAGGCTCCAATAACCTGTAATTTTGTGGTGAATATTCATAAACATTTGCACTGTGTTCAGTATGATATGATGAGAATTTAAAATTAATTTTTATTCTCAAGTGGGAAGCAACTCCAGAAATTTAGGAACTAGTCTACCAGAGTGGACACAATTTATGAGTAAAAGACCTAAATTGCTTGGATGCTTGTCACGTCTGAATTAAAAAATGCAAATGAATGTCTTGCTAGATTCATAAAACTGGTAGAGGAATATTTTTTTTTGCACTGAGGAAAGCATCTTTTACACTTTTAAAAATAAGTCAACACAAAGACTAAATATCTGCCCCAGAAGAAAATAAAGAAATAACAGAGAAAACCCTCAGTGTATTACTTTACATAAATTTCTTAATGATAATTAAGATACTGAAAAGTGAATAAATGTGACTGTTAATCTTCACAAAGATCAAAGAAAATATGCTTTTTGTGTAAATTTGCATTTGTAGAAAAATGTATGAAGTCACTAAAATAACATTACCAGGTTTTCAGTATTAATAAACTCTAAGGTATGACACATCTTACACATATTCCAGAAGAAATATGCAGGGATGTTTTTAAATAATTTCCTCTAGAAATGTGTTAGTCAATATATGCACATCAAGGTATTGTCCTCTATACCAGGAGGAAAAACAAAATCTAATTTCAATTGGTGAAAAATGATGTTCAAACTGATTTTCAGGTAATGAAAATGTTATCGAGAAGAGAGGAAATGTTCAAGCAGTCATCACTTCATACATTGAAATACTTTTCATCAGTAATGCAGCATGGACTGATACAAATATAAAATTCTTTTTTGAAAGACAAAAACAGGTCTATACTTTTATGTCATCACTAAATTAATCTGCAGAGTCCCCTTTCTTCAAGATGCTTCTGTGTGTAATGACCAAACTAATTAGATACAAACTATGGACATTGTTGCTATGATTGCCAGTTGATGTAAAACAAGATGTCAGAGCAACATACTCTAATGATATCATGTTTGTTAAGTGCTGATAATGACATTTAATTGTTAATAGTTCTTTATAGTTTACTGATGTTCTCACTTGTATTAAGATGGAAGCCTGGCGAGGAGACTATCAAGCAAAGGTTGAACACTGCTGGTGTTCACATGACAGAGGAGCAGGTCCTAGTAAAAGGAGGACTTGAAAAAGAGGGCAGAAATATCTCCTACTGTTCTTAAGATTCTTTTGGGCTTTAGAGGACACTCTAAAGCAGAAGAAAGATGGCATCTGACATGTTACATAACTTGCCTGAGTAGGGGAAACCAAGGTTAAGATAAGTAAGTCTTTATGTATAAGCAATTTGCCCATTGTGTGTTTCTTCCAGAGATATTTCTTCTTCTCTCTATGGATCTGAATAAAATCTTGGAAGATGATAGAGTAGCACTTTCGGAGACAGACTTTCTAGTCAACTGCCAAAGACAAAACCCTGGCTTGGCATTTTCCAGCTGGGTAAATTTTAGAAGTTACTTCACCGTTCTGTACCTTCATTTACCAATCATTACACTACCTACTCCAGAGGCTTTTGTGAGGAGTCAGTGAGTGAATATGCAAAAAATGTTAACATAGTTTACCATTTGGTAAGCTTACTCTAAATGCTTCCTACTGAATATGCCATCTTAAGGTGCAGAGAAGGGTAGCTTGGCTTCCTTCCCTCCCTGCTGCCCCACATGGCAGTGGTAGTTCTGAGGACCCCAGCCTCCCTACTGCTCCTCTGCACCTTCCTTCTCTGTTCTCTTCTCTGTTCTGTCTCTTTCCCTGTCTTTTTCTCTGTTCCCTCCTTAATCTTTTAATCCTCTTTTCTCTAAAGAAGGTTTAACTTCCTTTCTCCAAGTCTTCACCCACTAATGAATATAGCCCCCTCACATGCGTAGATTTTCACCTGGTTTGCCAGTGATATTGTACATAAATCACCACAGCGGTAGATACCACAGGTTGAGTTCACCAACAGTAGTCACTGAGAGTTTGGGGTGAAAGGTGTTTATTAGGAGTCAAAAACTGAAGAGAAGAGAAATAAAGAACTGAGCAATACAAGAACTATGATGGAGCTGCTTCTGCCAGCCTAGAAGGGAACTCAAGAGCCAGAAACATCCATTAAAGAGCCTCGTGTTGTGTCGGGGGTGGAAAAAGAAGGTTGCCCGCTGAACAAATCCTCACAAACACAAGGAACTATAAAATTATTGATAACACGTCTGCACGCCTGAGCAAGCACAGGTATCAGGAAGTCCTGTAAACTAAATCAGTTTAGATAACAAAGCCATCCCATAGAGGGTCTGGTGATCACCACCTATCCTAGATAAGTAGATGCCTACAGAAAACTAGCCCTCAGGAAAACTGACATCAAGCAAAAGGTTGTAATTGCTGAACTGAGTTACATGAATTGTATAAAAGCTGTATGAAAAATAAACTCGTGGCCAGCGGAGAAAAAGAGAAAAGCTGCTGTGCCCTCCTATCCAAGAGATCATTTTGATTGTCTTTTTTAAAAATAATTTATTTATATATAAATTTCACATCTCTGTGATCTCTGGGGTTCACCCCCCCCAACTGTTCCCACCCTGTCCCATTCCCCCCACCCCCCGCCCTGGTTGTATACTTCAATTTGGTTGTTGGCTTGTTTTGACTTTTCTTCATGGATTTTTTTTTTATCTTTCCCATGTCCCATATAGTAGTGAAACCATTTGGTTTCTGTTTTTTTCTTTTTGACTTGTTTCTGCTAATATGAATTCTTCTAAGTCCATCCATGTTATCATAAAATAGTCTAATTTGTCATTTTTAATTGATGAGTAATATTCCATTGTGTATATATACCACATCTTTTTCATCCAGTCTTCTGTTTTGGAACATTTCGGTTGCTTCCATGTCCTTGCAATTATAAATAGTGCTGCAATAAACATCCAAGTACATGTGTCCCTTTGTACCTACATTGAAGTCACCTTTGGGTAAATTCCCAGGAGAGTAATTGCTGGGTCAAATGGTAGTTCCATTTTCATTAATTTGAGGGCCCTCCATACAGCTTTCCATAGAGTTTGTACCAGTTCTTGATTGTCTTGATTGCAATCCTCACCCCTTCCCTCAGGCACCATTTCCCACCCCAGCTGGACCAAGGCAGTTTTGGAATGAAATGGTTGTCTTTATTCAATCACTCTGCTCAGCCACCAGATGCAGATTGTCCAGGAAAGGGTGTCACTTTTATTAAGGTGATTCTCTTTGATGCAATAGACCCTGAATTTGCAAATAACTGGAGGCTGTCTATTGACCACACTGCCTATAGTTGAGGAACAAGTCTTTCCTTGAGTGAGTAATCAGAGTGATTCATCTCCATCTATAGCACATGGACTCACATTCTGCCATATTCTCCAATACAAATTATAAATGAACTGCACCAGTGTTTCGTCCTTCAAGATGCAAAATCTAAAAAGGGAGCAGTTGATCGGCCTTACTTCTGTTAAAGGCTCGGAGTTTATCTTCAAGGAGACAGGGAATTCCTTTTTCCCCTAGGTTTTGATAGTGGCTGGTAGGGTTCTATCACCTATCTCTTTTGGATTCATCCTAATAGGACTGGAGAGTTGAAATTGCCATTAAATATACAATGGCCACATGGACACCACCTTTGATTATCCAGTACCTCCATCCCCATACACCTTTCCCTTTCTCCTTCCCTCCTTTCCCATAACTTTACTATCAAGGAGAAGAAAAATACTCACCTAATGTTATTGGGAGAGGGGAGGGTGGCAAGAGTTTACTAAAAATCTTTTGACTAGCTTCCTAAACCAGCTAAAAAATTTACCTTTTAATCTGATGCAAAGGAGCAAAAGCCTTTATTAACCCCTTACACTTCCATACATAAGTTACCTTTGTCATTCAGATACTTGCTTCTTGGACCAGGGTCCTTTCTGTCCTAAACTAAGAAAAAAAAAAAGCAACAACTTATTCTTAGACTAGTCCCTGGTCTGCCCTCTTCAGGATTCTTTCTCCACCCACAGCCTTGGTATGAAATCCCAAAGTCAGATCAAACTCTTGAAACAATCAAACTATTTATTACTACGTAAGCAAGTAAGGAAGTGATTACCTAAATATGTACTACAAAATAAGCATGTAAACCCCTGGTTACCCGATTACATGTACTACAAAATAAACATGAAAAACCAAGTTACCCCACCGCATGTCAACAACTGTCCTTTTAGTTCCTGGTCACCTCACCACATGTCCAATCAGAGTTCACAAGCACAACCCAAAAGCAAGCCATTTCTTTTTCCTCCTTTGGCTTCTGTTTTGGCTTCCTCCAAACACGTACTCCAAGACATGACATTCCTCCTCTCTTTTGGTGACTGTCTCAACTTTAGGCAGTAAAAAAGTTCCAAGGTAAAACAGGAGCCAACACCATTTTCTCCCGCCTTGTTCACAGTCTCTCCAAAGATATATCTGAATCAAATTAGATAAAACAAGCTCCAACACAACGTTCAAATCTCCAAACTCTTTAGATTCCTTTAGCACACACCATCAGCTTATGCACACTAAGACTCATGAGTACAACTGCCCCAAACCGTTGCCTGTTTACAGCAAAATCTCTTGGTGTTTCTGTTTTTCTGTTCTGCTGCAGCCTGATGTTGCTTTCCTCAGGCTGGCCCCACGGCTGCTTCCAGAAATCACAAATCTCTCACCAGACGGGGTTGATGTTCACGGGCCAAAATCTGACTCTTTCTCCCTGCCTGGGCTGTCACCCCACAGCCAGACTTTCATCTTCCCAAGATGGCTGATCCTGCCTTTCTTCACACAGGTATATTTAGCCCTTCTCCTTGTTCCTCCTCCTCCTTTAGAGAGGGTGACCCCTGTCAATCACCTCATACCTCAAAAGCTTTCTTTTACTTTTTTCCTCCCCTTCTACCCTTCTGAAAGAAAACTGTAAATTTTCTAAATAATTTATTTATATATGAATGTCACATCTCTGTGACCTCTGGGGTTCACTCCCACCTCCTTGACTGTTCCCACCCTGTCCAAACTCCCCCCCCCCAGGTTGTGTACTTCAATTTGGTTGTTGGCTTGTTTTGACTTCACAAGATTTTTGTTTATCTTTCCCATGTCCCATATAGTAGTGAAACCATTTGGTTTCTGTCTTTTTTTCTTTTTGACTTGTTTCTGCTAATATGAATTCTTCTAAGTCTATCCATGTTATCATAAAATCGTCTAATTTGTCATTTTTAATTGATGAGTAATATTCTATTGTGTATATATACCACATCTTTTTCATCCAGTCATCTGTTTTGGGACATTCCAGTTGGAAGCAACCGAAAACTATACATTTTAAGGAACGGCCATCAACCATATCCTGGCATAGTCAGCCTAAGCTTTATTAATCTGGGCCCTGAAACAATAAAACCAGAAAGCAAATCTCTGCAATATTGTCAAGTCCTTCTTGAAATGTACGATACTAAAGAAAAAGGGAAGTAACTTCTACTGTCAGCTGCATTTTCTTTCCCATGTTACTATCAATTTTTAACATCAGCTGTGTTAACGGCAGATGCCACTCCAACATTAACACAATGCATGCAATCTCTTTTCAAGTTTCATTTCAGTTATTGCCTCCTACTCCTTATCTTCCTCTTTCTTTCTACCAGAACTCTAGTAATATCCATGCTTGCTATTCTTCATCTATAAACTTGATTCCAAAGTCATACCACCAACAAATATTCTATATAGAGAAGATTCTAAAGAAAATATAGCTAAAATATTTAAGTTTATATGAGAAAAATAGATACTATAGATGCTATAGGGTAGATGCTATAGTCCTACTTGTCATCATGAGGTCATGATTGGTACTTGTGATTAATTTTCTTCATCATTTATTTCATGTTTCCTTTGTATTTAGTCATGCTAACTACTCTTTTCAATGGGAGATTTTATTCCAGCCCATGGCCTCAACTAGTATTGAGTAAAAACACTCCTAAGTTTTGAAGTTTGTTTTTCCCTTGGCTAATATTTATAATTCTCCCTAGTGAATTCACCTACATATTCTATATTCACTAGACATCACAAAATACAGTAAGTCTCAAAGTAGTCATTTCCCTGTCTAAGTCACAAGAGAAGATATATTTTTTCTGTATTCCTTGACTAAGTCATTCAAACTGGATTCAAGCTGGAATTCCCCTTCTAACCATTTTTCACTTTAATATCCAACTAGTAACAATTTTGCATCCTAGTTCCTAGTATTTCCCAATACCAACCCCATGCCACCCCCAATACTACTCTCTTGGGTTAGCTCTCAATATTTCTTAAAATACAGCAGTTATAACAACTTTAGAAAAGATTATTTGGCCCAAAAACTCATTCTCTTTTAGTATATTCTCATCTTTCTATTGAATTTATGTTGCAAAAAATGTAAAATAAGGTTCAAGGTGCTCCCCGTTGCTTTCAGGATTAGATCCAAGTTTTTCTCTTCTAATTCCCAGAGCATGTTCAGGAGTCCCACTGAATTTTGGTGTCCTCATTCTCTCCTCTTATGCACAACTGGGGCAGTGGGATGGGACAAGTTGATTATCAGAGAACATAATGCCAGTGACACTCCCTGGAGCACAACACTGTACTTTATGAGAATGGTACCTCATAAGGTTATACAAAGGCAAAAAATAGGTTTTACCTTCTTGATTCCCACTGTCTTTACTTCCTTCAAGTTTATCCTGACTTTAAGATTCCATTTGAGTCTTTACTCCTAAATTTTTCTGTCTTTACTCTGTTTTTTCTAGTCTAGTTAACCTGGTTCAGTACAATAGTTTTCTTCTTCAAAATCTCCACCTCTTAATTTCTCATAATTGCTTGCATTGTGTTGCTGATATCTTAAAATTCTCAAAGTCACCACATTTTTAGTGATTTTTTAGTTTGTTGGTATCATAGTATTTCTGGGTGCCTTCCTCTAATATTTGCATGCCTTCATTTTACTAACCTCTTGCTAATATTGGAGTTTCTATCAGCAAATGAAATTTTTTAACACAAAATAGAGCATGCAATGTATCTTATGAATTATTTATAAAAGTTACAACATGTATCCAAGACTAGCTTAATTATCCACAATAAATGTAGAAACTGAGAGAGAGAGAGCATGAAAAGGAGGGCTAAATTCAGACTTCCAGAAAGTGGATCTCCTATTTGATGAACTAGAAGCCTAGATGAGGTTCAACCAAACTGTTCCCCCTTAGGCACTATTGAAGTGTACTAATTAATTGTCTCTAAGTATAATGGTTCAATTGGGAATTCAAGGAATAAACAATGATACACATATATACATGTTCATATACATAAACAAAAAATGCACACACATGAATACATACATAAGTGTATATATATATACATGTAATTTTTTGAAAGGTGAGCTTTGATCTACCTAAATAACAGAACTAGGATTAGGTATACCACAGTTTTCCTTCCAAGCCACTCTACATCCATCCATGTGATTTCCACATGAAATTTCCTATTTCTAAATTGTCTTGGTCTTATGAAACTCTACTCACCTTGAAAGAAGTAACAAGATGACTCAGAGGGAAACAAGAAGAAATGAACCCTCAGAGTTGAGAATGATCATGATCACTGGCCTTTCTTCCCAGTCCTACTAGGTCTTGTCACCTAATATTTTTATATTTTTGCTCTCCTCAACCTCTCTCAGAGTACTGAACTTTCCAGCTTCTTTCTCCCACAGAAATATTTGTGTTTCAGATTACTTTTCATCAGCATAGCAGATTCTATTTCCCCACAGTTGAATTTAATTTTTTTTCTTGCCCTGGATTTAACCTTCCCAATTCCAACAGAATGATTTCTCAGTCCTTGCTGGTCAAGGCAACACCTCCCAATTTAGTATCTTCTGTGCATTTAATTATTTCTCTGTTTACATGGCAAGATATCTCTTTAATTCAGTAAGCGGTTGTTTGTCATTCCCTTTTATTTAGCTTTTTCTCCCTGCCCATTATATTCATTTTTGTCTCTATAACAGAATTGAATTAATTTTTCAAGGACTATTTCTCGATGCAATATCCATAACTATGATTAGAAGGCAGTTGGACTGTGATGGCATTTGTTAAAGCTACAGGCTCACAAAGAATTCTGCTTCACTTTGACAGTTTTGCACATCACTGATTGATAATAAGATTGCTTATTCAAAGCCTTGGCATTCTATAACAATAAACAGAACATCTTGATGAAAGAAACTACAAATGTGCAGTGCAGGTTAAACCACAATATCTAATTAGCTTCATAACTTCCAAATAAATGTGGCACAAAATGTCATCCCCAACTTCTGCTAGGATGAAACTAAAAATTAAAATTAAAATAATAATAATAGTATTAATAATAAAAGTAAGAAGGCAAAGTAGGAAAACATGTAAAACCGAGTACAGTCTCCTGGTTTTCAAGATAATTCTAATATCTTTAAATTTTTATTGAAATAAATTTACATGTAGAAAAGCACATATATTATCTTTATAATCATGTTGCTCAGTGAATTTACTAAATTAAATATATACAGGCAAGTAGACCAAGATCAAGAAACAGAGCTTACTCACATGTCAAAGGTACCCCCTCTTCATGATGTCTTCTAATCACTCCTCCATCCAATGGAGACCACTTTGTTAACTCCCAATAATGAAATTAATTTACCCTGTCTTAGGATGCTATATAAATACACTCATACAGTAAACATTTTGTGTCTGAATTCTTTCATGTACCATTATTGTCAGATTCATCAGGCTGTTGTATAAAGTTGTAATTTTTTTCATTATCATTACTACATAGAATTCAATTCAAATCAATTATGTGAATATACAGCAATTCATTCATTCATTATACTACTGATGGGACTATTAGTAGTCTTCATTGTTGGCTATTCATATTAGTGCTGGTATGACAATCTTAGCTCTTTTCATAAATATAAGTACATATCTTTGTTATAGAATTGGGAGCCAGCTGGTGGTTTTTAGGTCATATGCATATTTAGATTTACTAGACACAACAAAACAGTTTCTAAAATTGTTGGATCAACTTATACTCTCACAAACAGGTATTATCTTAATGATATATCCTTTATATATCTTCCTCACTTTACTAACATTTTTTAAAAAAGAAAATATAATATTTACTCCTGTTCACTAACCAATGGAGTCAATGACAGTTCATAAAACATCAAATGAAAATTTTTTCTAAGCTTATATATTTTCTTCACTGGTTGAGTAAATGTCTTTTTTAGATAAAAAGAGTGACATGTGACAGCACTTCTCATACAATAGGTTCTTGGAAATATTTGTTGACTAAATGAAATGAGAAGAGAAAAATAAAGTAGATTCCTCATTTTATGACAATGTTAAAATGTACTTAAACACATAAATACATGCAATTTAAAAATATGGGAAGAAATAATTCACTATATTTTTGAATGTGTCATTCAAGGCCAAATAATCATGCATGAGGAAGACAGTTATATGATGCTAAAATGTGCTTATTAATGCAATCAGAGAAGAAAAACGGCCAGACTAAAAAGAACTAATTTGATGTTGCTATGATTAACAATAAAATAATACTATTATGAATTTTTTTTTGAAAAAATAAACAATGGGGACATACGAATCCTTTAAGACAGGTCTGTACCATTTTCAATTTTTCAAACACTATAGTGTTTAGCAAAGTGATTATTTGTGAAATAAATGTAAAAAAGAGGGGGGGCAAAAAACTCTCTGCATTATATCATACCTAATAAGTTTGTTTATTTAAAACACCAAAAGTGACTGTGATGGAACAAACAGTATATTTGGGGCAAAGTAAAGGAGATGTGAAGCAAAGAGATTATTATATGAGAAATAAAGTTTACATGTGAGCTATGCTTCGAGTAATATTTTACTTTTAACACTTTCAGCCCTACTATGACAACAGTAGTTCCCTGGGCAGCCCTCAACAATTAAACTAAATGAAGAAGATGTCACAAAGTTGGTGTCAGAGGAAGTTCCATGCTTTGCCCACAGAGGAACATCTAACAGTTAACCAGAGGGGCAGTATGTACATTGTCTCACAAAAGGGTGTTTGACACACCCTTTTGGACATCAAAGCACAGGCTATACACAGGAGATATGGAGGAAATTCACACTTCAAAGAATAGGAGGTAGAGAAACACCTGGAGGCTGGGGACTAGGGTAGGGGGACACAAAGAGCAGGGTTGCAAACTCAATCAGGGACCCCAGGGAGGGGAGAGTAGGAAGTGTGTATGTGGGGGAGAGATACCCTTAAAATGGTAAATTCCATATGAAAAAGTTGGAGAGCTCCCATCAGGCCAGTTCCTGGTAAGGAAAAGAACACAGAAAGCCCTCTGGACTAGACACCCTCTCCCACACCTCTCAGGACTGCTGCTGACCTTTTGAGGTGCACTGAAAACAGACTGCATTATCTCAGATTTGGAACCCAGAAAGGAGAGTTGTGTTATCAGCAGAGCCACATATACAAGACAGCCCTCCCCTCTGAGTATATTGTCACAGTGGTTAGACCTCTTTAGGACTCTTAGTGATTCAGTAACTACAAAAATGAGCCTCAAGAACTACGGGACCAGCAAAGGCTGAAAAAAATCAAATCAAGCAAAACATTGTGCCACCTACAGGAAAAGTGAAAGCAGTTCAATTCTCTAACTTACTGTTATAGAGACCAAAAAAGGGGGGAGGGGTGAAATTCAATTTGAAGTAGAAGCATGGGTAAACAAAAAATACATAACATAAAGCTACTTTATATCTCTATGACATCATATTGATAACAAAACTCCCCAGAATCCAAGCACAAATGCATGGAAGAATATATCTCCCTATCAAAACCTATCAAAGTGTTAAAAAGTGCCATAGTAAAGAAACTCAAAAGAGACAAAGTAAAATGCAGAAAGGCAAGTCAAAGTCACAGAAGAGAACTCAGAGAAGCTAATGAAAAAGAGATAAAACAAAATTCATATTGAATTAAAGATTTCAGAAACTAATTAATACACAGAAAGAAGAACCTGAACCTTTAACAAGAAAATAACAGATTCAGGATGGAAAGGGTTAAATAAATGAGATCAAGAACTTGAGAGAAAATTATGAAAACAAAACAGAACAAATAGAGGTTCAATCAGTGACCCTGAAGATAATAATGCACAAATTAAGCAGATGGAAAAGAAATAAATAAGTAAAAAGAATAGAGAAGTACATGAAGACCATCTGATGCCATTAGAACAGATGACATAAAGACAGTGGGTATCTCCACAAGGGAGAGAGTGGGAAGTAGGAACAAAGAGCTTATTTAAAGAAATAATAGAGGAAAACGTCCCAAACCCTTGGAACAAAGGTACACATCTATAAAGCTAAAAGAACACCTGATAATCTACTTAGCAGTGAAGTGAAACTTCCAATGTTTCAAGAAAAAGAATTAAGATTAAAGGCAGCAAGGAAACATAGTAGGTAACTTAAAAGATACTCCTCCTCTCATGTTGGAAGCTCTGGGTTGTTGAGAGCTGAATGCAGGGTACAAAGAAAGGATAAATGAGAGAAGATTGTTTAGCTATGAGCTAAGGATTGGCTGGAGGTGATGAGCTAGTTAACAATTTATTAAACAGAGAAAGGGATGTATGTAGAGAATAGAGCACAATTTACGATGAATTTTAAAGGAAGGCAAAATGCCAAGAGTGTAATAAAACTGGTTAACAGGTCAACTTCACCAGTTCCTGTGAGGTAATTGGGGGCAGGGGGATCATTTACAAAATGATTGCTTTAAAAAATATTTTTTTTTTGGTAAATATTGGAGGGGTGGGATGCTTATTACTTTTTAGAGGTTTTTATGTTCATTTTGTTTTTAGTTTTTCAGGACAGATAAAATAGTAAAATGAGGTGTTTCTCATTTCACAGTGTGAGCTCATTTTGGTTTGTGATAGCGTCTAGCACTGGGTGAGAAAGAGAACAGAAAATATTGAAAGGGTCTAAGACAGAGTCGTAGACCAGGAACTCAGTGAACATGTGCTAAGTCATTTATTAGAGTTTCCCAGCTCCCTTAAATACCCTGGTAAAGGAATGGTTACAATGTGGTAATAGGAAAGGAATAAACCAGAATCCCATGATACAGAGTATGTGGGGTAGGAGGATGGGAGGGTCATTATCTAGCAGAAAAACACTGGTGGGGGTAAACACCTTTACCTTTCAGGGGACTGTCTCTCCAGTGGGACATTCCTAGGAGGTTAGGGGGTTGCTATCACAGGTAAGAGACTTGCCAGTAACCATCTCTAGTGTGCCAGAGATGGATAAGAATAGATAAAGGTATCTCTTTATCTATGGCATATCTCTTATCTATTTTCAGTGCCCCACACTCTCAGGCTTTCATTTGCCTTTTCAGCAGCAAAACTGCAAGCAAAGAATGAAGTATTCAAAAATGCTAAAAAAGAGAAAAACAAAAAAATGTCAGCCAAGTATCCTCCATCCTGCAAGACTTCCTTTCAGATATGAGGAAAAAAATAAAGACAACAAAATTCAGACAAATAAAAGCTGAAGGAGTTTGCTAACACAAGGCCCCCCCTGATCAAAAAAAATGTTTAAGGGAGCTCTCAAATCTAAATATAAGAAAATCTACAAAAATAATTGAACAAGGAAAGAAACAGACTCCCAAAAATAAAGGATAAAAATTATAGCGGTAAGATCTCATATATCATAATTACTCTTACTGTAAATGAACTGAACTCATCACAAAACATTCTCAAGGATAGACCACATGTTGGATTATAATGCAAGTCAAAATTTTCATGAAGATTGTAATCACATCAAGTATCTTTCTCTCATGGTAACAGTATAAAGTATACATCAATCACAAAACAGCAAGAAAAGTCTCAACTATGTGGAGATTAAACAACATGCCACTGACCTATCATTGGATTAAAGAGAAAATCAAAGGTGAAATTAAAAAATACTTGGAGACAAATAAAAATGAAAGAATGAGCTACCTGAACCAATGGGATATAGCAAAGCAATACTAGTAGGGAAGAATACAGACAATACAAGCATACATCAAGAAACATGAAATATATAAAATAAGTTATCTAACCTTATACCTCAAGGAATTAGGGAAAGAACAAGTAAAATCAATATCCACCAATAATGAAATAATGAAAATTAGGGCAGAAACAAACAAATCAAAAGTATAGAAATCAAAGGGATGTTACAAAAAAATCAATGAAACCTAAAGTTTGTCCTTTGAAAAGATAAGGTTTGATGGTAATCAAACCTTGAGCTGGGTTTGAAGCCAGGACCCCAATATGGGTAGTATTGAAGCCAGGACCCCAATATGGGCAGTATTAAAATTGAGGCACTGATGCCATTAGCTGTGTCTGAAAAACACAGAGTTAAAAGATGGCTTAAGCAGGATAAGGGTACTTTTACTTTGTTGAAAATTCTGGGTGTGGAAGAGAAAATATATCACCTAGAGGGTGTTTAGAGGGAAATTGGAGTCTTTAGCTTTTAGGGGAAAAAAAGAGATAAAAAGCAAAAGAGCAGAGACTGGAGAGAGAATTTTGGGAAGGGAGAGAAGAATGATGGGCTGGTAGCCTGAGTTACCAGGCTGGGCAGAAGCCCCATGGAAGGGTGAGCTGGTTGTAGCAAGGAGCTATGGTGGCCAGCAGAATGGCCAATGTAGAGAGTGTGGCACCATAACAAGGTGGCATAGTGACCTGGCACCTGTAGATAGCCAGGGATTTGGAAAGCTGATTTGGGATCGGCATTTTGTTGAAGAAGTTTGAAGCACCTTGGAGAAGCAGAGCAGCTTAGAACACTAGAGAAGAAGCAAAGAGAAGATGCTGGAGAAAGATTGGACTTTGCAGTGTGACTGCCTCTAGGGTTTGGATGGGCAAAGGGGCACCATCATGGACATGGGTCTTTGGGACCTTTGGGACTGAGAATGGTAACTGGGGTAAGCTAACTGGCCACTTGTGGCTTTAATGACTTTTTGTTTTCCCTGTGAAATTCCTTATAAATAAAACCCTGTTGTTAAATTGCATTTTTACTGGCAACTGCTACGCACAGGTGGCATGAACCTGAGGGAACCTGAGTGGCAGAAGCCACATTTTAAATGTGGCTTGTTGATTGGAGGCTTCTGCCCCTTTTGCACCCTACTTCAGGTTCAATAGGAATAAATGGAAGGAAACAATAACAAGTAGAATCAGAAACAAAAAAGAAGGTACAACATACATCTCAGAAATAAAAAAGATACTAACAGATAACTATGAACACCTTTATGCCAATAAATTAGATAACCTAGAAGAAACTGACAAATACTTAGACGCAAACAAACTTTCAAAACTGCAACAGGAAGAAAGAAAATCTGAACAAATAACAACCATGGGAACTTGAATAGTAATCACAATGTCCCATAAACCAAACCCCAGGACCAGATAGTTTCAATAGTGAGTTCTACCAAACCTTCAATGAGGAATAATATCCATCAAATTTTTCCAAAATACTGAAAAAGGAATGCTTCCAAAACCATTCCATGAGGCTAATATTAAAATTATATCTGCCAAATGACCCAGGAACTGCACTCTAGAGGTCTATATGAAAAATACAAAAACACTATAGGCAGGGAGCGCATAAAGATAGAATACAATTTATCAATACAATGGTACTATATATATATATATATATATATATATATATATATATATATATATATATATATATATGAACTCTTGCCATTTTTAACATGGATAGAACTAGTAGGGATTAAGTTAAGCAAAATCAGGAGATTATTTCATTCATGTGTAATATAAAAAAATAAAGGAAAAGATAAAATTAAAATAGAAGAAATCCAAGAAGTCTGACTTTAGAACTGAGGCTATAAGGGAGGAAAAGTTGAGGAAAAAAGAGTGTAGGGACATGTGACCCTAGGTATCCACCCCCCAAAAAACAAATAAAAGTAAAGTCAATTCAAAAGGAAACATGCATGCCCACATTCATTGTACATTATTTGCAATAGCTAATCTATGGAAAAAACCCAAGTGACCAAACATAAATGAGTGGATCAGGAAGAGGTGGTATATATACACAATGGAATACTATTCAGCCATCAAAAATAAACTCTTACCATTTGCAGCAGAGATGGATCTAGAGGGGGTCTTGCTAATCAAAATAAGTCAGGAGAAAGACAAATACAGGGTGGTGGCATTTCTATATGGAGTATAGCAATATAAAACAAAGGTTCAGATAAAGCCAATCTAATAACTAAATCCAGAAAGTTGACCAAAGAACCAATGCTAACAGAAGGGAGTACCTATACAAACAATGTAAACTATTGTTATTGCAAAATAATAATAAAATAAAAATATACATTTAATTAGAAAAAAAGAAGGCAGGTGGCCCAATGAACTAACTGGACAGATCATAACTACTTTGGTGGTTGGTGTGGAAACATACATCTGAAGAAGTGTGAACCTATAGCCTTAAATCATACACATTGTTGTAAATAAAAGCTACCTCAACTAAAAATGCCATTAAAAACAAATTAAATTGAATATTTTGATTTCTAATTTTTTTCTCAAGAAATTATCAACTTTTACACATGCAGGTACAGTATCTTGTTTTTTAATGTTTTCAAGAGCTATTTTTTCATTTTCAAAAGTTTTTTTTCTTTATTTTCTTAAGGTCTAGATTAAGTCAAGCTAAAATAATCCTTTTAAAAATAATTCAATAACTAGGATATTTTGTGAATTTCAAATCAATGAATCATTCTCTATTCCACATTTTCAGTGATATTGCCCAAATGTTTAAAGTCAACCCTTCAGGAAATCTAATAGTTGAACCATAGAAAGATACTACACTAGGCCATGACAGTGAGCAAAAACAAAATTAGAAATGCTAAGATTCTTTCTCAGATTCATCTAATGTCTCCAAAAGCAGAAATGAGCATTCATTTTGGTGGATTTCCTAACATGACTTGAGAATCCTTGCTCTCTTCTACTTGTTTGTCAGGAAGATTGTGTGTGTGTGTGTGTGTGTGTGTGTGTGTGTGTGTGTGTGTGTTCAGTGTTTTTTCCTTACTAAATTCAGAATGCATCTGAAATTTACTGGATGTCAGATTTGTTAATAATTCACAAAATCAGCAGGATTTGGAGATGCAATTTAATGAGAATATTCCAAACAGAACCTCTTTTCTAAGAAATGTAGATTGCATTTTCTCAAAGGAGAGTTGTATGGCCATTCCCTAATTATGCAAGTACTCACTGACTGTTAGTAGATGGACCAGGCTTCTTGATTTTCTTTCATCCTCTTCCTTTCTAGCCTCAGAAGAGTTCCTTACTCATTATAAGCTCCAGAGGGTATGAAGGAGAAGAGAAGGAATCCACAGCAATGATACATCCCTATTGAAGCAGAATTACCATAATTATGTTAAAAAGGTTACGAAACATAGGGAAAGAAATGCCGCTGATTTTAATAAAAAAATTTCAAGTTTTATCTATGGATTTTAAATATTCCTAGCATAACAAAGTAATCGACAGTATTAGAAAGTAACTTGGACTTTTGGAAATATTAAAAAGTCAAATTAATCTGTGATTACATTTCCAGAGCCTTGAAGTAAGAGAACAAATCAGTGGATAAGGGTTGGTGATTTGCTGGAAGGAACTGGATGTTTTTATCCATAACTGTTTTGTAGAAAAGATAATTTAGCTGATATCCTTGGATCAGCAGTGGGGATTCATTGATTTGATGACATGGGGATTAAACTGAAATCTAGGGTTAGAAGGCATTGGAAATGTTAAGGAGAAAATAAAGAGGAACGTGAACAGGTAACCTGTGAGGGGTCATGCAAATTAGGGTTCCCAGGTTTCTGTTTCAGGAATCATAGGTCCAGTTCCCTATTATTGTGAGACCTTGAGAATGTCACTCAATTTATCTATGTCACAATTATCTTTCAAATGAGGATAATTTCTTCTGTGTGTAACATACATCTTTTCTTTCAAGGAAGATCTGAGACATGCATAAAATATAAAAAAAAATGAACAAAGATTCTTGGAAGATGAGTTGAAAAGACAGTGGAGACATAATGGAATGGTTCCAACTCTGAGAGTAGAGTAGAAACCAGGTAAACTTGCATTTTTGGAGCACATTGAAGGAGAAACGGCAAAGGGAAAGTGGAGGGAAAAGGTAAAAGTCTGGCATGTATTGAATGCTAGCTATGCACTGGAACGTATCACTTAATCCCTCATCAATCCTGTGAGATGGTTATTATTTCCCCCATTTTATAGTTGTGGCTCAGAGTAGTTAAGAAAATTGTCCAAAATTCACATTGCTAGTAAGAGCGTAAAACAAAACGTGTACTGGGTTCTTATGGAACTCTCACAGCTTGGGACTCAAGTCCATTAATCCTGGTGAATGTTCTTGCCTTGTATTTCTTATAGAACACAGAAAATAATCCCTGTACAAAAGTTATTACTTCCTGAAAATCTTACCAGCCTGCTTGCTATATGTAGCTCCTACTCTTAATCTCATTTTTATTGTATTTTTGTCTTCTGGTTACAATCTCTCAAATATTTCCATGACTGAAATTCTAATTTTTAATTAAACGTCTACTTCTTAATCATAACTTTAATTTCTAAGAATTCATTTTTAATTTCCGAGGACACATGGCAAATTCTTCTGTTCTCTACATATCTCTATTATTTTGATCTCTGCTTTTGTGTGTTTATGTTTTTCCCAAGAATTTGGCAATTCTTTGGGACCAACTCATATTTAAAGTTGAGATAAAAAAATGACTAGAACTTATTTGTCTGTGATGAAATGACAAAGGATATGACAAATAATGAAATGGTTTAACAGATTTTTCATTTAAAATAACAAAAATGTAATTATTTATAGATCTTCTCTCTAGGGAATTTCAGTCACATCAGTAATTACCTTCTAATCACTTGCCAGGATATTCTGAGGCCTTTGTTCTGGTGTTGATTGAGGGTAGAGATTAGAGTTCCACCTTTACTGTTCCTATTTCACTCAATCCCTTTTAAGAGCTGGCTTCTCACTTTTGTACTCCTTTATGTGTGTTGTATTACCAAGCCCAGAATCTCGCTAATTTAAATAACTTAGTAAATGATTTCCCTCTCTCTTGTGGCAGTAGGGAAGGGCATGAGTGCTAACCTAGAAAAGTCACTCCTGCTGTTTTGACTCCCCTGTCTCACTTGTACTGTCTCTGACATCTAGTGCTTCCAAATCCTAGACTGTTCAAGACGTTTCAAAGTGAAATGACTGGCTAGGTTATATCTCATCACTCTCCTAAGTTATTTGCCCCTTTTCGATTTATAGTCTGACTTGAGGTAATAAAAGAATTTTAACACCTAGAAGAAATCATATTAGCAGAAACAAGTCAAAAAGATAAAGACAGACACCAAATGGTTTCACTATTATATGGGACTTGGGGAAGATAAACAAAAAGATATGAAGAAAAGTCAAAAACAAAACAAAACAAAAAAAGCTAACAACCAAATTGAAGTACACAACTCTGGGGGGGGGTGACAGAGGGGGAATGATCAGGAAGGTTGGGGGGGGTGAATCCCGGGAATTACAAAGATGTGAAATTTATATTTAAATAAATTATTTGATGTTTTTAAAAAAAGAATTTTAGCTTTATTAAAGATGGAATTTGTGTTTCTCTTTTGTTTTAGCCTTGTATCCAGGAATTATTTTCAAGAGAAGAGGAACTATCTTCACTTTATCATTTTAAAACCAAATATCCCTTAATTTTATAGATGGAGAAAACAAGATCACAGCAAACGAAACAACTTCCCTTCTGTTAGTCCCACTGCTGCTAAACTTTGATTAGAAACAAGCCATTTAATTATTAACCCTTTGCTTTTATTAGCCCACCATGTAAAGTATTAATTTCTTTTGTGACTGAATACACATCATTTTTCATGCAGTGAAAATGTTCCTGACAAAACCACAGATGACCTCCATGTTGCCAAATTTATGAGTAAGATCTTGGTCCTCACCTATTCAGCTCTCCTCAGAAGCATTTACATTATTGATGACGCCTCCCTCCTTAAAACACCTTTGTTCCCTTGACTTCCAAACACTATTCTTGCTTTTCCTTCTACCTCACATAATCTTTTACTATTCTTTGCTAGATCATCCTTATTTATGTAACCTCCAAACACTGGGGTACCCCAGAGTTATATTTTCAGATCACTACTCTCCTCCATCTGTTTCATCCCCACACTATTCCAATTTGTTCCATTGCTTTAAATATCATATATAAATAAATTGGTGACATCTAACAACATATCTTCAATCCCAAAGAATTCCCTGACTTCTGACTGGCAGACTTGTACATATGACTAACAATGTTGTCAGTTGGATATAAACAGGTGTCCAATTTAACATCCAAACTCAAATTCTTTTTTGTTGCCACTGCAGATTTCAAAAAGATCTTGTTTTCTAAGTCATCTCTGCTTAGCTAACAGCAATTTTCTTTTGTCAGACACTTAGTATGTAAGTTTTCCTTGTCTGGGACTACTTTTTTCTCTTTTACCCCTCTATCCAACAGGGAAATTCTATATACTCACTATGTATCAAGAATTCTGAAACAATTTGCTACTTCTGCCACCTTACTACTCCAAAACCACCTTTCTCTCACAGCTGTATTACTGCCCTAACTTCCTACTTAATAACTCTGTTTCTAAGTGCCCAGCACCCCCAAAGCTATTCTCTACCTAACAGCTAGGATAATCATTTCAAAATATGAGTTAGATCAAATCACCCCTAAAGAAAGGATAAAAAACACTATATTACCCACTATATCCATAATTCCATCCCTATAACTATAGATAGCATAATGTATCCCTCTTTAGTCTTCTCTTCCTTAGGTGGGTCACACATAACACCACAGACTGAGTAGTTGAAACAACAGAAATCAATTTCCTCACAGTTCTAAAGGCTGGCAGTCTGAGATCAGAGTGTCAGCATCAAGTTCCTGGTAAGGGTCCTCTTTCTGATTCACTGCTACCTTCTCACTGGGTTCTCACAAAGCACAGAGAGCAAGTGCTAGAGCACCTCCTCTTATACAGGTATTAAACCCATCATGAGGTCCACCTTCATGACTGCATCTGAGCCTAATTACTCCCAAAGTCCCCACTTCATATAACTATTATATTGTGGGTTATGGGTTCAACATATTAATTTGATGGCAGGGGACACATTCAGCCCAGAACAGTGGGTATATGTACAAAGCATTGATAAAATCAAGATCATAGTGTTAATACTTTTTTGCAATATCCTTATTCAACATTACACATTTCTTAAATTATTAAATGTTATTTAAAACAATTTCTAATGATTGCATACTGTTGCAATAAACAAGTATGCCTGATGTCTTTCCTTTGCCCCTCCAGAGCCTCTAATATTCTTTACTCTCAGTTTCTTTATCTAAGCATCTGATTTATGTGAATCACATCTCTCGGGGTTCATGTTTTGTCTTCTGGTTAAGTTTGCCCACTGGGAAGTATGCAAGAAAACAAAGCAAGGGGGAACATGTCCGTGGTATTTTATTCCCTTGGTTCCATCCCTATGACACAACCTTCAGATTTCTATGTTTCACAACAAAAGTCACTGTTATCCCCAAAGAAACTGACCATACATGAGCCTCTCCCCTACGAGCTATGATAACCATTCATTCTACTGAACATTTTTAGGTGGATAATCTGTCCATGTCAAGTCGAAAGTTACACAATCGTCACCAAATCAAAGAGTAGTCACTCCAGGGCTTAAGAGGTGGCCAGAGACTTAGAATAATATTGGAACATAAATGATAAGGAGGGTTGAGGAAGGTACTGGTTGGAATTACCAGAATAGACTAGATTGAGGACCCACACAAATTTCCACCAGAAGGTATTCACCGAAGCAAAGGTGAACAAGGTGACCTTCACTATGGGTTAAGGTCTTCAAATAACTACCAATATTAGGGTCTAGGAACAAAAACACCCCAGTTGCAATGAGTGCACATAGCAAGTAGATCTTGGTTTCTATAATACCATTCTCCAATAAAAGGAACCAGAGTACCTTGAACAAATCAGCAATTCTAAGAATAAGGTAGGAAATTATACAAAATGAGCCTGAAATATTTTATAGTGCTTGAAAATAAGGAATTGCACCCCAGAAATAACATTGACAGGTAATGTCAAAGGGACACAGGAGCCAACAAAAAGAGCAGCTAGTAACAAACCTGAACAATCTGAGCAATAAAATATTATCAGGTGGTTGTAACTTAAAGTGTAGAATAAATATTCATGAGTACATAATGATGTAAATGATTGAATAAAGTAAACAAGAGTGAATAACTAAATCTCCCATTCAGAAGAGCTCCAGCTTATGTAAATACTCTGTGTCCAAGGAGGTGGAACATCAGTCCCCATTCAGGAGGAATAGGCTTCATAGTGAGAAAACATATGAACACTTTTACAGTGGGAAAGCCTGACAAACACCACCTCAGCCTTGTGAAGGTAACAGTGATGGTGAGAGAAAGTAGATATAATGAAAATGGCACTTTGATGACCTTTTTTACCCAGCTTTGGGCCGGCCCTGGCTGGGTATTTTCCCATGAGGGGAGAGGTAACCTCAGGGGCTTTCTTTAGAAACTATATCCTTCCTTCCTTCCTTCCTTCCTTCCTTCCTTCCTTCCTTCCTTCCTTCCTCTGTACACATTAATTGTACACATTAATTCCTCTGCGCACATTAATTGTATTAAAGTTCTTTGTTTATTCAAAGTCTTATGAACTAGGAGTATGTTTGTTATCATGTGGTAGATGGCAGAAACCATTTAAAGCAGGTAGATTTGGGGTACCCAGGGTGCCCCTCATTCTGTCCACTAATATAATGATTAATGTAATGTGATACTAAATGGGCTCATGCAATAAAAAATAGGCCAGAGCTAGAAACAGAGGAATTCTGAATAAAGTATGTTTTAGTTAGTGCATCAATATTTGTTCATTAATTTTGATAAATGGACATTACTATTTTAAGATGTTAACTGAAAAAAGTAGTGAGGGGGTGTGGGCACTGTTCATATGATCTTCACAATTTTTCTGCACATCAAAAATTATTCTAAAATTAAAAAATGCATTTTAAGAAATACCCATTTACAAACCGAACATATTGGCAGAAATGGAAGTTACCTGCTCTGTGGCAGACTGATAATAGCAAGCTAAATCCCTTGTAGAAGGGGCAGAGCATTTTCTCACAGGCATCTCACATATATTCAGAATATAAATCTGAGATTCATGCCAACCACACTGTCAACACCACCTTTTTGTACTTAAAAAAGCCCTCTCTACTGCCATGATACAACACAGCATTGTGATAACGTGTATTTTCTGCTAAATGGAAAAAAGTGTAGTAATATCTCCCCTACTCATGGAGCTCACTGACTTTAGTAGGTGCTCTTTCACCAAAAGTAGTTGGTGAAAGTAGAAAGTAGCAGCCTGCTGAAGTTTCAGTGCAGTGCCAGCTGGAGGGGAACAACAACAACAACCACCACTTTGCAGTGATGTGTCACTCTCTTCCCAATAATTATAATATACGGACCCATACAGGAGTGTAAACAGGAGTGGCTTCACTAACTACTTTATTTAGTAACTTACTGGAAGCATTTTTGGGCTCAGTGGGTTATGATGTGCCAGTAGCCAAAAGAAAAATTTGCACTGTAAAATATAAGCATAGTTCAGACAGTGAAAGTGGAGATTGCGAGGTGGCCATTTGGAGCTTTTCATGCCTTTGAACTTACAGACGTATAAGGGGATTACTGCACTGTGTTTACTCTGATCATCAGTGGGAAATTTGAGTGCTGCTACAAAATGGGGGCAAGGAGTAATATACTGAAATACTAGTCGTTCCTTAGGGGACATCCTGATCCATGAAAGATGCATGATTGCAATAACAACCAGACATCAAACACTCATATTCTTTAGTGATCAATGTTTGGCCTATTATCCCACTGAAATACCAGCAAAGGACTAGAGAACACGTAATATGTAGTAGAAGAAGGAAGCTATGCTAATCAATTGAGCCCTTATGTGCAGCTACAGAAGCGGGGTTAACACAGCTACATTTTTTGTAACTTACCCCTTTCCCCACACTGCACACATGAGCTCTGGTGTCTGCTAATGTTTTACATTTTTGGTGAGAGTAGGATGGGATCTTTGACAACCTATCATAACACAGCAGTTGATGAATTTCATGTAAGGTTTTATCCTAAGGAAACACAAGAGTGGATGTTGTAAATCAAAAGGTAGGGACTGTGTGAGATGACTTCTCTTTGGCCAACCTTCCTGGATCCATTTTCCACTATACTCTAACTCTTTTCTCACTCACTCACCACAAATAGACCTTCTTCAACATAAGCTGATCTATAGAAATCACACCAATGGACTCCATAGGATTCAGTCAGTGGGGAGTCCTAAACGTGGGTTTCAGCGTAGGAAGGTGTGTGAGACAAAATATTTAAACTCCCTTAGTTCAATCCTTGAAAAGTTGACTTGGGCTACCTATTTTCCTCAACCAAAGATCACTTGCTTACAGCTCATTTATGGTGACTAACACTACACAATATTCACTCCCCTTTCTCCTATGCTTTTCAAGCTTAGAATGATGACATCTTTCCCACCCGCTATAAGATCTATGTTCCTGTATGTAAATAAACCCTTTTAAAATTACCCTATTTCCTTTATGTTCACTTCTGTTTCCTTTTTCTTTATGTTTCACTTCTGTTTCCTGTGGGGACCAGGTATGATTCACATATATATATATATATATATATATATATATATATATATATATATATATATATATATATATAGTAATAGATTTTAGTTAAATAAATTTAAATAGCTTCTGTTGTGAGTTAGTCTCTTCCTTATACACATGCATACTATTACTTTTGCTATCATAAATAATCCTGCAAATATTACACTTCAGCTAACTCCTAGTGGACATTTGTCTTAATTTCACTAGGATTCATTTTTAAAAGTGAAATTGAAGCCTCCAAGAGTGTGCATATTTTAAGTGTCTTATTTCCATAATGCATATTTCCATATTGCCCTCCAGTAAACTTGTGCCAACTTATATTGATTCATATCAGCCCTATACAAAACAACTTAATTCTTTCCATTTTAGTTAAAACTGAATATTAATATTATACAAATTGCAAGTTTATGACAATTTCATTCTTAGTTTAATTTTCATTTCTCTTATTATTTCTTAAGTTGAATGTTTCATATGTTCACTTTTGATTTAACTGTTTTGTAAATTGCCTGTTCCATTTTTCGCCCTTTTGTCTATTTGAGATTTCACCTTTTTTTCTTACGTTAAAATATGTACTTCTTGTCAATATTTATTTTTTATGAGAAAAAGAACAAAAACAAGGAAATAAGGAGCACAATAAATTTCTTTTCAGTGTAGCATTTCTAAAGGACTGAATCAGAGATATTTTCCGGAGCTATTTTTAGGGCAAATTGTATTCTCTTCTTGAAAAGTACACAATGATTATCATTAACATCACCAAGAACTGCATGAATAAGTTATCAACAGGGAAAAAAACTCTTCTAGTGGATATCAAAACTTACAACATAGTATATTTAAATGCTAAGTTTTTAAATGTAGTACTTTTCAAAGGAAGTACTGCTACTTTCAATTTCTTTTCCCCAGGCTACATAACTCTTTGTTTTTATAAAGAGAAAAAAGAAATCTATGCTACCAATAATAAAAAAGAAAAGACTATTTCTTGGCAGAGACAAATTTGCAATCATGTGTGATGGAAAGTGAAAATAGGCAAAGTCACAAAGTAATAGCTTATTTACATATCATTTCCATGAAGTTTCTTCCCCTGCAGTACACTTTTTTAAAAAATGGTTTCACTACACAACTGCATAGATACTTGAAACTGAGATAACTCATTCTTCCTCTTTTAAAGCAATAGTAAACACGAACACATCATTGTTGAATCTCCATTAGTGTAAGGTATTTGCTTCCAGACTATTACGGCCATCTGAAAATCAAATTATACAGCTCCCGCTATTCAATGTCATTCAGAAATCATGTTTCCTTCTGAAGTATCACTTACTGGTCTCTTGATTTAATCAATGCCCTGTTCTCAGCGACCCCCACATCCTCCTCCCCACAATTTTAGTTCAGAATCTCCGCCTTTCTCACCTGAGTTACTCTAACAGTTGCTGAAACTGACCTCACTGTGCACCCTATTTTTCTATCATTCACCATACTATCATGTCAATGTTCTAAAATATACATCTGGTCATTCACTCTGCCCTGAATGAAAACCTCAAGTGACCCTCCATTGACTACAGAATAGCATTTTTGGATAATGCTTTGCCTAGCGTATAGTACTCTTTATGACCTAGTTTCTGTATGCTTTCTCAGGTTTGTCTTTGTTTTCATCCTATTCTTTAGCTACATGGAATCTGAGCTTCTGATCATAACACCTATCACGTCTATCTAGTGATACATCTCCCAAAATTCATTTCAAGTTTTACTTTCAGGTGTATTTCCTAGCTTCCTCAGTCAAAAATTATCACATTTTTCACAGCATTCATAGTAAACTGGGTGTATTGTGATGGCAACTTTGCTGTTACTTGCATCTATTGTCTTATTTGTGTCTGTAGTCTATGCTCTTCTGTGAGAGCTGGACTGCCAGTTCTGTGTACAGTATCTAACACAGCTCATGACAAACACCATGCACTAAATACATCTTTGTTGAGTTGAATGGATAAGTGGAAAAATAAACAGATATTCACAGGAGAAACTGTTGGAGAAAATATGTTTGTTTATTAAGAATCCAGCTTGAGCTTTTTCCTCAGGTTGCTTATATCAAACTAATTAGGTAGAAATGGCATATGCATATAAAAAGAACAAAGCAAGTGCATGAGTCAGGGTCCCCACTGAAAACAGATGGCACACTCCAATTAAGATAATTTGAGGAGGCTTGATTTACAAAGGGGCTGATGACGAAAGTTTGAGCAGGGTATGGGGAAGCTGTAAGGAGTAGCATAGGAACCTGTTTTTCATGTTACAGATAGTTGTAGCTATTTCCATCTCTATGTCTGAGTGGGTAAAGAGAATAAGAGAAAGAGAGATCATTAGAACCTAGGAGAGAAAATTTCACAAAATATGCTTAAAACAACTATGACCTTTGGGCCAGGGACACAGCCAACTTAAGGTGACATCAAAAAGTAAAGTCCAGGGAGAAAAGTCCCCTCTTCCTTCCCCCTTTTAATCTGTATCTTAGACTCCATAGTGGCTAGATACAAATGGAAAACAGGACATTAGAGCTTTGTGGTACATTCCAAGACGTTCAGTCTGCAGGAGTGCCCAGCAAAGTATAGTGAAGAGTGAATCTACAGGGAAAAATAGAAGATACCTAACAAAAGTGGTTTGTGTCTTATGCATTCCTGAATCATCACAGAACCCAGGAGATCAGTGTGTACATAGTATGGACTCAAGAAGGACTTATGGATTTTTTGATAGTCAACGTAACTGGAAAATAAGTGTCAGGCATGAAAATGAACCACCTGCTTCTGGGAGGCTCTTTCCTAATTAGGGAACCAAAACTGATGTTGAGAGCCCAGGGACACAAAAGTGTTAAGGGAAAACCCCTGTTACCTGTTCTAAGGGTTTGGTCACCAGTGAGCATAAAGGCAAAGAAAGTAGATTCTTAGTGTACTCAAATATCCTTAACATGTTCGTAGCTGTTCCATCGAGTTATACAAGCATACACTGGTGAGTTTCATTACCTAAGTACAGTTAATGTAAATCAGCTCCATCCAGTGGAGAAAAATGCAAATAATAGAGGAAATATGATCCTTTTATGAACACATTAGTCAGTATGAGGTTCAAAGGGCATAGTGAGAGAAGAGTAGGGGAAAGATAGAATTCAAATCTCGCCTCACCCCGCCTGGCCTGGCCTGGGCTCACCTCGCCTCCACGCCCACCTCTCCCTTCCAAAAAGAACTTGTCACTCAGCTGTGAAAAGAGGAATTAGCTTCTGTCTCTAGGGCCTTCAGATTCAACTGCAGCATATGCTTTAAATTTATGGTCTTCTCATGCATCTCTTAGTCACTGACTGATGATAGTATGACAGACTGGCTACTTCTATCAAAGGCAGTACTCATTTAATGGCAAAATTTTCTCCCCTCAAGAGATCCTTATTGGCTTGGCCAAAACTCTACTGGATCTGCTTTATAGTGCAAGACTCTTCCTGTCCAATTCTACATGTTCTTTTAGGTCTCCCAGGCATTTTCGCCCAAGAAATCACTGAAAATTCCTAACTCTGTCTAATCAGGTGGTTATCAAGGGACCTAAACTGACACAGATGAAATGAGAGACCTAGAATATAAGAGTTGCTATATGGAAAGGGGTTGGTGTGGCTCAGTCTCACGATGAAGCAGAATTGTGAAATAAGTCCTAAAAGAGGCAAATGAAGAATAATTCAGAACATATGCCTCTCAATCCATTCCAGACTGTCTACCAGCCCTTTATATATGAGTTGTGGTAAGGGTGGAAAGAGAAGCTATACGTTTCCTGAAACTTGGGTGAGTCAGTTAAAGGTACATGTTGTCATGCATTACTCTACACTCATTCTTAACCCCTTCTCTCCAATGGACTTCCTAAGTAGGCTGCAAAATTCAAACACTGCTTTCCTAGTCTCTCTCTCACCAGGAGCGCTGAGGGGAAATAAATCAGTATAAACAAAATGCTTACAGGAACATTTCTTTTTGTTTCCTAATCAAAAAGATAGATGCAGATGGGCAAGTACTTTGAGACTAGGATGTAAACATGCTAGATTTCACACACAGGAAGGATGCTTTTTTAATGCCTGTGTTTTGTAGATGTCTGATCTGTCCAGGTCTGGAATATCTGCCGTCATCTTTCTGGTTATATAGCCATGTGCAGTTATTTATCATCTGTTCTGATTGGTGCAGGTCATCGTATCTCAACTCTTAGAAACATTTAAAACTGATGCTCAATGACCCTCATTTCTCAAGTCTTACTTTTTTATGGCCTTCAGGACCATATGACAAGGAATTTAAGTTATTTAATCAGTTGAGATTCCTACAACTTGATTGATATTCTAGAGGATTCTCAAAGGAGGCCAAGTCAGAAGAAAAAATGTGGAATCTCTGTAAGAAAGGACATATGAATGATTCACAAAGGCATGAGTGAAGTTGACTTCATTGTTATGATCAGATGTGAGAAGTAGCAGGAGTTACAGGCAGAGAGGGAGGCTGTAAAGTTCCCTACAAATTTAATTTTCTCCAACTACAACAGTATGAGATTAGAAATTAATAACTAGAAGAAAAGTGGAAAGAACACAACATGTGAGGGTTAAACAACATGAAACTGAACAACTATTGGAAATCAAAAGGGAAACCAAAGGGAAAATAAAAACACATCTGGTAATGAATGAGAATGAAAATATCATATACTAGAAGCTTTAGGTTGTAGCATTACTAGGAAAGTTTATAGCAATACAGGCCCAGCTCAAGAAAAAAGAAAAATCTCAAACATGTAAACTTACACTTAAAAGAACTAGAAAAGGGGGACAAAGCCCCAAACTCAGCAGAGTAAAATAATTAAATTCAGACTAAAAAATAAAAGAAGTGAAAAACAAGAAAAGCAATACAAAATATCAATGAAAAAAGAGCTTTATTTTTTAAAAAATGAAAAAAAATTGGCCAGATTCATTAATTAAAAAAAGAAAAAACAATCAACTAAAACATGAAACAGGAGCCATTACCAAGGAGTCCACAGAAATACAAAGGAATACAAGAAACTAGTATGATCATCTGGATGCTGACAAATGAAACACCCTTGTAGAAATCATAAGTTCTGTGATTGGTCCAACTTCCCGTAAATGAGTTATAAAGAAACAGAAAATCTGAACTCACCTATTACAAGTGCAAAAGTTGAGATGGTAATAAAAAAATCTTTCCCCCTCACCCAAATACAAAAAGTCAGGGCCAGATGGCTTCACAGGTGAATTCTACAAAGCATCAAAGATCTAATACCCATCCTACTCAAACACTCTCAAAAAAACTCAAATAAGTGAATGCTTACTAAGTACTTTTATGAGACTAGCATAAAACCAATATCAAAACCAAAGACAGCCCAAAGAGGAACACAGGTAAATACCTCTGAGGAACATAGATGCAAAATTCATCAATAAAATACTGATGAACAGAACTCAACAACACATTAAAAAGATCATACATCACAATCAAATGGGATCTAGTCAAGGGGAGCAAAGATGGTTCAACATATACAAATTCATCCATTTGATTCACCAAATTAACAAAGAGAATCGTATATATAATTAACTCAATAGATGTAGCATTAGACAGAATTATGTATCCATTTATGACAAACACAATAAAATGAATGTGGAAGGCACACACCTAAAGATAGGACAACCGCACGGTGTTCTGGACATTACAGAGTACCTAGAATTCAGAGTTCAACTGAATCCACATCTTTGCCTGACTTCTCTTAACCTTTCCTGATAGACTGATTTCATTTTACGTTTCATCTGGGAACAAGCCCTCACTACTTGCACTAGGCTCTGCTTCTTGGAAACCTGATCAGAGCAAGAGTGGGGAAAGTTGTAGAAGCTGTTGTTGCCCTGAAGAAATCAAAGTTGTGACTGTTTAACTTTCACAGGTTACCTATGTTCTCTTCCACATTATGTATATATATATATATATATATATATATATGTGTGTGTGTGTGTGTGTGTGTGTGTATCCCTTTAAAAATATAATCACCATTCTGAGCTTTTGCTAACCTTTGTTCTAAAGCATGGAAGCAAATAAAGTTGCAAGAGCCACCATAGTGCAGAGGAGAGGGTAAGGAGGCCTCAGTCACCATTTTGTCTTCTCCATGGAGGGTTAAAGCAGAAGCCAAACTGACAAAGATACAGCAGGAATGAACTAATGAGCTCTAAAGACTCTAAAAACATAACAGACTCTACAAAACTAAGTATTCTGGGACTTACATTAAATATTCATCTCCTGTTTAATCAGTTGTCTTCTGCTTGTGGTTATTATGAGGAAATTTTTAACAAAATGATCTAATTTAGAAGACCTGAAGATCTCTCAAGAAGCAAAATAATTCCCTGTGAGTCTTTGTGCATTATTTAGGACAAAAAGCAAGAGACAAAGACAGACACAGAGACAAAGGGCCCAACATAAAGATAAAAGAGAGAAGGGGGAGGAATGAGAAAGAGAAAGACAGAGACAAAGGTGGAAAGGGAAGGGAAAGGGGAAAGAAACACAGGCAAAGGAAAGAAAGTGAAAAAAAAACATATAAAACAGAAACAGATAGAAATTCCAAGCAAGAAATGCAGAGGAAGAGAAAGAGAATGTACAGAGGCAGAAAGAGACAGAGATAGAGATTAAAAGAGAAAAAATACACATAAGCAACAACTTGGGCAATAACCCAAAGGCAAATATCAACAATTAATGTTTAATTGTTGAATCTTCCTTCAACACCTGTCTCATTTCAGCCTTCACATTCACATCCAACTTTCAAGGTAAGGAGTAGGTAGGTGTGAGTTGTTTGACGTCAAGAGAATACACATTTTATGTTAGAATTCTGGAATATATTTGATGGATCATCTCCTTAAGAAGATACTGATTACTTTGTAATGTACCTGATGACATCTGAAAACTGATTCTATGATGCAAAAGAATGGGAAGGGACTTCGGGAGGAGCAATCATGAAATGGGAAGCACAATTAGAGAATATATTACTCCCCAAGTAAAAACACCTAAGTTCGATCTACCTAATGACCTTGGGGAAATTTACTTAATGTGTTTGAGATTCACTTTTCTCATCTAGAAAATTTCTCCAACCAGATTCCTCTTTGATGATGGATGTGTTGCTTCAGCTGTTGGCACTACTGTGGACAAAAGGCCTCCAGCTGTCAGCCTCCCCAAAGTCTGCCTCAGCTGCAGAGAGCAGCCTCTCCAAGGCCACATCTCTTCCCTGTGTGGTCTGGACACAACATCTGATCCATGTGGGAGTATGTAGGCCAGGCCATCTCAGCGCAATTTGAGAAAAACTCTTGAAGGGTCTTCTTTGTTCCACTATTTTCTGTAGGGTCAACAGAGGCTATCACTGGGCCTATATTACAGCTGGACTTCTCCCTCTGCCAATCTTGCTTGCTCCCCCTATTTCCACAGGGGTTGAATCTAAAGACACACACTCATAAAAGAGATTGAGATACACAGAAGACATATAAAAACCTGGAAAAGAGAAAGCCGACAAGGAACAAAGAGATGCCTCAGGGAAAACACTCCGCTGACACCGCGAGCTTAGTTTTCTTGGACAATTTTGAGGAAATAAATTTGTGTAGTTTAAGCACCCCCCCCTCGAAAAAAGAATCTAAAGGCACTCCTGAATAAACATCCTGTGTGCAACATTCTGTCTCACTCTTTAATTATTTTGCTATGCCATTCTATATGGTATGGCTTCAGGAAATGACACATCAGTAAAGAACCGATCCCTCACTAGGTGGTTGGTGATAGAGAGGGGGGTCAAGCAGAATTACTCAGACCTAGCACAGTCACAGGACACCTAATAAGCTCTAATTTGCAATAATAAATTTAGGAGCCACAAAGGACTGTGGAATGTGTGTAAAAGAACTGAACTGGTATTACCAGAGTATTGATATTATGCTAGAAGCATGATGCTAGGGATTCTATTCTCTCATGTGCTAGAGGATTTTACATTTATTTTCTCATTTAATCCTCATTAAGAACCAGGTGTCATGGGTAATTTTCTCTTCAATCTAAAAATAAGGGAGTTGAGGCTGAGGACACGAAGGAACCAAGACTCAAGGCCAGATCGTTTAACTCCAAATTAGAGTCTGAACCTCAATTCAGGTCTCATCAGAATCCGGAGGTCAAAGAGTATTTTTTTTCTACCTGTATGAGCTAGGGATTGAATTTAACTGAATGTAACAACTCACAAACAATGACATAAACAAGATATGATTTACATCTTATAGAAGTCCTAAGTGACAGCTGACATTGGTCCTGGAGCTAAAGGATGTTAGAGCTGAGATTCCAAACTATGTTGATGTCTCCCTCATGTCTCCTTCCAGCACTGAAAATAGTGAAGAGAGGGACTAAGAGGCAGAAGTGCCTAGGTCAGCTTAGCCACTCACTAAAGAAGTGACTTCTGCTTACACTTCATTGGCCAGGGTTGCACCATGTGGCACCCATGACTGCTCTGAAGTCTGGAAAATGCTTTTTATAATGAAAGCTGGTTTCATAGGCTCCCTGAGTAAGATGGTGCACAGTTTGTAAGAAAGGAGAGAAAGTCTATTGACCAGGCAACTAGCTCCCACACCTGAAGGTTTATCTCAAGAATTTTTTAAAATTTTGTAGATGTTGAGATTGAGATCCCTGAGAAATTGACTCAAAGAGGAAGATTTGTATGCAGGTAGTTTTCAGGGGAACCCTCTGGTGAACAATATGTGTAAGGGTGTAGGAGAGAAAATGAACTCTAATGCTGTTGCAACAACAACCAGTTAGTTTCATGGAAAAGTTGAAACTGGGTGCCCCCAGAGATAGACCAATTCGAGGCAATGTGATGGTCCTTGTACCCTGCATCACCTGGTTATTGAATGCTGGCTGCTCCTGGGAAGGGACTATAACCTTGCAAGTGGCAACCATTTCAGCCAAGGGCAATTCCTGGGGACAGGCTTAGCTTTGAACTGTCAGCAACCAACACTCTCGGGAAATAAGCACTTTAGACTTGAGGAAGAAATTTGGACAATGAATCTCAGTATCCACAATACCAGGCTAATAATAAGTTGACCCTCACATGTTGAAATACAGCCTCTCCATGCTGATGTTAGAGAGTGTTTTGGACACAGTAGCAAGGGAGGCACAAAGTAAGGGCAAGACATTCCCAGATACACTAATTTTCATGCAAATGCTACAGCATTACTTTTTGCAGACCTCCCATTGCTAATGATTGCTATTACTCTAAATAAGTATGAAACGTCTATAAAAATTGGGCTCTTATGATTGTATGCTATCTGTAAATCAATTGATGACTTCCTAGGTAGGAAAATAAGAGGCTAGACTCATCAGCATTTTCAGGATCTTAGCTTCCAAAATTACTGATATAGAGAAATGGATTTAGATAATATCTTTGAAATTTATGGAGATAATCTTTTAGAAATGCAACTAGTACTCATGGAGACCTTGGATAACAAATTACAAAAGGCCACTTTCCTGAGGCAAATGCAGTCCTGAGCTAAGGTGATCAGCTTGGCAAACTCAGACTTTTTTAACCTACATACATGTGTTCACCATTTATACAACCACAATAGGTCTGACACAAACTTTCCACACTCGTTATTTCAATGGTTCTAAAAATTATATTAGCTAGTTATGACGAAGGGTATCACTCAGTTTCACAAATGAGATGACTGACTTTTTAAGTAACATACTTGAGATTACATGACCAGTGATTGTCAGAGCCCTCACACAAACTATAAAATTCTGATGTCAGTCCTTTTTCTTTTTCCAGGACACTCTGTTATCTTTGTGCATCAGATACTATAGCATTAGTGTATAAAATAGCTATTAAAACAATGACTGTGATAGTAATAATAAAGGAAAATAATATACCTACTGAGAAACAGAATAGAATAAATATCATTGTGTGCTAAATCTGTCAACCAAGTGTAAAAATAGCACACTGTTGAAAGAATGGATGTGTCACATTAAGTATGTTTTTATAGATAAATACTTCAAAATTTAAAAAAAATGAGTTATGCTGTATTTAACTTTAAAGTGTGTTTATATACAAATATATTCATGTTCTAATTATTCTATTGTTCAAAAAGGGATTGAGGATGCCTTAGAAGGATCAACAAAAATAAGAGCACACAATAAATTGAAAATAGACATAAATAAAAAAATTAGAAAATAAATGAAACAAGGAAAAGGGAAAAACAGTATATGATAAAAACCCTTCTACTTGTTATTTGTTGAGAGACATATTTGTCTCTGAACTTTCTAACAACCAAAGTTAGAATACAAAAATGGGTCCTTTAAGTATATTAATATCAAACAAATTAAAAAGGCTAATCTGTCAAGAAAAAATAGCCCTAAAGAAATAACACCAATGTAATAAGCCCTATCCTCTCAACAGATATAGCTACAACCTATAGTTTATAAAATTAGTATTAAGATGTCATTTTGCAAAAGATTGCAAAAAAGAATGTGTCAAATATAAAAATATTTCTAAACTACATAAATTCTCAAAGCAAATAAATATTATCTACCATGCAGTGATAATCATTTTTAATAATATACCATACACCATATATATATATATATATATATATATGTCTGTATTTGAAAATATATAACACATGTTTGTGTTTTCCAAAATATATATTCAATGTTTGTAGTAGTCACATGCTATGGAATTTATCATATTGTAATATATGATAACACAAATTGGGCTCATATATTGATCATTTCTTAGTATGTTCTAGATACTTTCCTAACTGTCTATTCTCTTAATGGTACATTTATGTGAAATATTATGAAGTCATTGAAAACTATGCTAAAATTTATTTAATGAAACTTGTTTCACTGGATATATATGTATATATTTTTCTATTAAGATTGTAACTACAGTCATTTTTGTTGAAATCTAATTACTTCCTTTATGATTAGCCATTCACAAAAGAATAAGCTAGGTAAAGCAGCATAAGTTTTTTTTTATAATTTACATTCACATTTATAACCTGTCCTCTGGGAAAATATTTCACTTATTTAAAATTGCATGCGTAATTGAATCAACTTCCAAAGAGGCAGAATAAGTACCTTGGTGAATCTGCTTCCCCATAAAAGCAAAGAAAATAGAACAAAGCAATCAAAAGCAACTATTTATGAACTCTGAAAACTAACCAAAGACACTTAACAAACTGAAAAGAAAAACTGCTGAATCTTTGAAATAAAGTAAGGTTTATAGTATTTTTTTGAGACTAGGTCTTGCTATTTTTGCCCATGGAACTGCAGGTTCACATTGCCCATGGTACCACAGACTCAAGCAATCCCCAGTCTCAGCTTTCGAGGTAGCTGGGATTGCAGGCACACACCACTATGCCCAGCTACATTTTGGGGACTAGATCTTGCTATGTTGCCCCAGGAGGGTCTCCAACTGAGATCCCAGTCCCAGCCATGATTCCATAAGCTGTCACTTACAGGCACACACCACCATGCCCAGTAGGTTTATGGTATTTTGAGTCTCATCCGATGTCTGCCTTCCAAACTCATTAGCATGGTAGCCATGAAAACCTGTACAATCTTGTGGCCAACAGAAAGAACTGTCACCTCTTAGAGCTCTGTTAAAAGCTGGTTCACAGACACAGTCAACCATAATCAAGGCTCCAACTCAAGGGTATTGTTGCTACTTGATCTGACTCGAAGTTTAGTACTGTGAAACAAAACCTTTCCTTGGGGTGTGACTGAAAACAATACCCATCATTTGAAATTATTTACATCACAGTTAAGACTGGTTTCTGATCAAATAAATTGATGCAGAGAAAGCATTCAACAAAGTCCAGCACCTATTTATGATAAAGGCCCTTGAAAAATTGGGGATCGAATGAACATACCTCAACATAATAAAACTGTCTATGACAAACCTACAGCAAACATTATCTTAAATGGGGAAAAACTAAAATCATTCCAATTAAGATCCAGAACCAAACAAGGATGCCCACTCTCTCCACAACTTTTTAACATTGTACTGGAAGTTTTAGCCAGGGCAATAAGGCAAGAGCAAGATATAAAGGGATACAACTAGGAAAAGAGGAACTGAAGCTATCATTATATGCAGATGATATGATTCTATACGTAGAGAACCCCAAAAAAATCTACAGAAAAACTTCTGGAAACAATAAACCAGTTCAGTAAGGTAGCTGGCTACAAAATAAACACACAAGTCAGTAGCCTTCCTATATGCAAAAAGTCAAGCAGAAGAAGAAGAAATTAAAAAATCCATGCCATTTACCATAGTACCAAAAACAATTAAATATCTGGGAATAAACCTAACAAAGCACGTGAAAGAACTATACAAAGAAAACTTTAAAACGCTGCTAAAAGAGATAGAAGAAGACATAAGGAAATGGAAAGACATTCCTTGCTCATGGATCAGAAAAATAAACATATCAAAATGGCCATCCTCCCAAAAGCAATTTACAGATTCAATGCAATTCCCATAAAAATTCCAATGACATTCTTTAAAGAGATAGAACAAGAACTACAGAAGTTCATATGGAATAACAAAAGACCTCGAATATCAAAAAACCTCCTGGCCAAAAAAAATAGAGAATGGAAGCCTAACTATTCCAGACTTCAAGTTACACTAAAAAGTCATTATAATTAAAAAAGCATGGTACTGGTACAACAACAGACAATCAGACCAATGGAAAAGAATTGAGAGCCTGGAAATAAAACCACACATATATAGTCAACTTATCTTTGACAAAGGAGGGAAAAACTTACATTGGAACAAAGATAGCCTCTTCAATAAATTATGTTGTGAAAATTGGATTAAGACCTGCAAAAAAATGGACCAAGACAACATCCTCACACCATGTACAAAAACCAACTCAAAATGGATAAAGGACTTAGAGGTCAGACCTGAAACCATAACATACATAGAGGAAAACCTGAACAAAATCCTCCATGAAGTACAATTTAGAAATCCCTTTTTGGAAACATCTACAGATGGCAGAAAACTGAAGGAAAACATAAACAGATGGGACTACATCAAACTAAAAAGCTCTATACAGCAAAAAAGACAACAGAAAAAAATAAAAGAAGCCCAACCAATTGGGGAAAAATTTTTGCCCTCCACAAGAGTGATAAGGGTTTAATAATGGAGATCCATAAGGAACTTACACAACTAAACAAAAACAAAACAAGAATTCCAATCAGAAAATGGGGAGAAGAACTAAAGAGACACTTATCCAAAGAAGAAATACAAATGGCCAACAGGCACATGAAAAATTCCTCAACATCACTGGCAATCAGAGAAATACAAATCAAACCACAATGAGATACCACCTTACACCAGTAAGAATGGCCCACATCAAAAAAAACAGGCAACAACAAGTGCTGGCGTGGATGTGGAGAGAAAGGAACACTCTTGTACTGCTGGTGGGAATGTAAACTGGTCCAGCCACTATGGCAAGCAGTGTGGAGGACCCTCAAACTAATGAAAATCGAACTACCATTTGACCCAGTAATTACTCTTCTGGGAATCTACCCAAAAGAGACCTCAATGTGGGTACAATAGGACACATGTGCCTGGATGTTCATTGCAGCACTATTTATAATTGCAAGGACATGGAAACAACCCAAATGTCCCAAAACAGATGACTGGATGAAGAAGATGTGGCATATATACACAATGTAGTATTACTCATCAATTAAAAATGACAAATTTGATGAATTTATTGAAACTTGGAGGTATCTAGAAGAAATCATACTAGCAGAAACGAGTCAGAAAGAAAAAGACAGAAACCAAATGGTTTCACTAATATATGGACAACCAAATGAAAATGCACAAGGGGAGGGTGGGGACCAGCTGGAGTGGTCAGGGAGGGGAGGTGGTGGGTGACCCCCGGAGATTAAATGGAGATTAAATTGATGTGAAATATATAAAAATAAAATTTTTAAAATAATAAAAAATAAATAAACAAATGACACATTAGACTAGATGTTTGGAGAATAGTCCATCCCACAGGAGAGCAAGATACATTTTTCTCAAGTGCACACAGAATATTCTCCAGCACCACCATGTGTTAGGTCACAAAACAAATCTCAATAAATATTTTAAAATTGAGATTATATCAAACATCTTTTTTACCATAACAATATGAAATGAGAAAAAACTACAAACTACAAGAAGAAAATAGGAAAATTCAAATACGTGGAAATTATGTAACATGACATTGACTAACCAATGGTCAAAAAAGAAATCAAAAGAAAAATCAAAAAGTATTTTGAAAAAAAGAAAGATTAAAAAAATATATTTTAAGCTAAAAAAATGGAAATACATATCACCAAAATTTGTGGATACAGTTAAAGCAGTTCTAAGAAGGAAATTCATAACAATAAAAGTTTACATTAAGAGGATTACCTAAATAACCCAATTCCACAACTTAAGGAACAGAAAAAAGTATACACTGAGCTCAAAGCTAGTAGAGGGACGAAATGGATGGAACTAGAAGTACTCATATTAGCAGAAATAAGCCAAAAAGAAAAAGAGAAGTACAGGATGGTCTCACTTATATGATGGATATAGGGAAAAAACAAACAAATGAATAAGAAAAATTAGAAACAACCAATGGGACTGAACAATGGAGAGAGAGAAAAGGAGGGGGAAGAAGGCAGGGGAAGCAGAGGGCACAAAAAGGCAGGATGGTTAACAGGTGTTAGGGAGATGGGAAAACCCCGGGGTACACAATAATGTAATATAAATATAAATATAGATATATACAATTTTTTAAAAAATTAATTCAAAAATATCAGCCATTACAGAGATAGTTGACTGTCTCTGTGGACATCTCTTCTATCCTATTCCTAAATACACAATCCCAGAAATAATAATCAGTACACTGGATTTGATGTTTATCATTCCTGTGGCATTTGAAACTTTTAATTCACACATATGAATAAATAATATATTATATTTGCGTGGTTTGTAGTTGTGGTATTGTAATATGCACACCTATCTGTAATGTTTTCTTCCCACAAAAAAAATAAATTAAAAAAAAAAAAGACTGGTTTCAACTGGAATAAACAAATGTCTGACCAACAATGCTAAAGGACTACCTGGGGAACTCCATAACCATAAGAAATTCTGGAAAGCTTTTAAGATATTTCTGGGGACCTAGAAGACTGTGTACATGAGATTGCACTCATACCCAAAAGAATAGGAGATGGTCTTAGTCTCTCACTGCTGTTTAAACTTGGGGTCCTGTGAAATCAGAAAGTAAGAACAAAGTCTGTCCTTTACATTCCCTGATGTTTGGAGGCATGCCTTCATAGAGAGTTCAATCTTGCAAAAGATGGAAGATATATTATCACAGAATAGTTAAGAAAATTGTATGCCTGATCGTTGAATCACAATGAAACCAAACTGATCCAAAAGTAACACAAAAGAAGCAAGGCTTAAAGAAGTTTTTCAAAAAATACAGCTGGGGATATAAAATCTACAGAATCACTCCAGGAAAGTCACTAGGTAGACAAGCAAAAACTAGAAAAATTAACTACAGAAACAACAACAAACCCAAAGAAGGGTGATGAATGTTTCTAACTCAAATCTTGCCACAATATATTACCTTAAGTGTTCAGTTTAAAAAAAATTACAAGATGTACAAAATGCCAGGAATTTATGGACCACATGCAGGAAAAAACAAGCAATTGAAAATGTTTCCAGGGGGGAGGGGGGAGCTCAGATTTTGACTTAGAAAAAAATTTAAAAGTTACTCTAAAATTGTTTTAAAAAACTGAAAGGAAGTAGTCTTAAAGAGTGGTAACTGTGTCTCATCAAATAAGAAAGTAACACTAGCAGGAAGGAAGAAATAAAGAAGCAAATACAAATTCTAGAGATTTAAAGTATAGCAACAGAAATAAAAAATTCATTGAAGGGGCTCTCAGCATTGTGATGGCTACAAACTGAACAAGCTGGAACACAGGTCAATTAAAACTATCTAGTCAGATGTATGGGAAGAAAGAATATAGAAAAATGAACAGTGTCGGAAATCTATGTGAGTAAGGGAAAAGAAAAAAATTAAGAAATGATAATTTTAAAATATTCAAATGTGATGAGAAGTATTGATCTACATATCCAACAAACTCAACAAATACCAAGTAAAATGAACTAAGAAACATCTACAACTATACAAACTAGAGTCAAAAGTCAAAGACAATGAGAAAATACTAAAAACACTAAAACTCTTCACATATGCAATATCTGCAATGAAATTAGCACCTTATTTCTTGTGAGAAAAACACTGGAATGCAATGAGCTGAAATAAGAAATTATGGAAAAAAACATATGTCCACTAAAACTAGCCTTCAAAAATAAAAAAACATTCCCACCTAAGACCAGGCAGAATCAAATCATCAGCACACCTGTCCCATAAGAAAAATGAAAGGGGATTTTTCCAGTTGAAGAAAAGGACAACATTAGATGATAATTTGGAACCTAACAAGAAAAAAAGAGCACGATTAAGATAATTAAATGAATATTTTTGAAATGTGTAAACATAGTTTAACTCTTTTCTTCACCTGAATTAAAATACAACTGCATAAACAATTATAACTGTGAGTTATAATGCATTAAGATGCACTTGGTTAGGCATAAAGGAAGAAGAAGGGAGCTCTGAAGCAGCGATGTTTCTGTATACTATTGAAATAAAGTTGTTAGTAATCCAAACAGGATTGTTAAGATGCTATTTATAGTACCCAGAAGAACATCTATTAAAATAAAAAAAATACAAAAGAAAGGCCAAAAGGAATTTTGATATGCCAACAAAACAAAACACCAGTTTAACAGGAAAGATACTACTTATAGAAAACAAGTACCAAAATAACTGAAATATATCCTACCATACAAACAATCACATTATGTGTAAATTAAATACACCATACAAAAAAGGTTAACAAACCATAATGGGAAACAGAATCCAACAACATACTAACTATACTATAGAAGAGACACAACATAGGTGAAGACACAAATAGATTGAAAGTTAATGGGTGTGAAAAGATATACCATATAAATAATAACCAAAACAAAGTTGGATGTCTGATTTTTAAATCAGACAAAACTTAAAAAAGAAAAAGAAAAAAATTCAGTATCTGACACTAGAAATGATGTTACAAGACAGCGATGGTAGGAAAAAAGGATACAGGTTCAATCTTCCACTAGGGTGGAAGATTATGGAGGTTTGTT
This sequence comes from Uropsilus gracilis, assembly GCA_004024945.1. Classification (NCBI taxonomy): domain Eukaryota; kingdom Metazoa; phylum Chordata; class Mammalia; order Eulipotyphla; family Talpidae; genus Uropsilus; species Uropsilus gracilis. Next base: position 20,860 of record PVHY01003482.1, on the reverse strand, counting down.
GATGGGTATGCTATGGTCACATATTTCTGAAGAGATATGAACCTATAACCTTAAATCATATACAGTGTTGTAAACTAATAATAAAAAATAACAAAGAATATTAAAAACAAAACCTGCCCCCCAAAATCAAAGTAAACGTTAAGACAAAATGTTACTGCTATAGAATATAATTTCCATAAAAAGGGGAAATGTTACCTGCTCCACTTAATGAAAGATAGAGTTGAAAAGCTAAGGAGATTAGGAGGAAAAGACATGTAAAGAAATCATGCTTGCTTCTCGGTTTTGGACTTGTACCAGGTAGTTGGGGGACATGGAAGGAGACACATGGATTGGAGACATGTAAAAACACCTGGAAGAGCAGTGGGTGAGAGACTCATAGGGAGAATGACAATGGGAGCCATTACTACCTTGATTTGTACTCTGATTTTTCTAAATTGATCTCAAACTTGCCTGGCCCCATCTGCCCCTTCCCTATGGTTCTCCACCAGAAAGTATAACTTAGACTTGTAAAATTTGAGGCCTCAGTAGCCTTGCTCTGACTCAACCCTGTTTGGCTGGACATTTACCCATGAGAAGGGTAACTTCAGGTGTTTCATTGGTAAATTATTATTCTTTCTTTCTCACTATGCATACTATTTTATTAATATTCTTTCACACTAAGAGTACTCTTTGTTTTTATGTGATGGATGGCAGAACCTCTTTGAATTGTGCAAGTTTGGAGGTACCAGCATAACTTCAGTCTGTGTGATAACATTACTAGAGATTATAAAAATGGATATTTTATAATGAGAATCAATTCAGAAAAAAAGATGGAATAAATATGTGTATCTAATAACATCGCCACTAAATACATGCAACAAAACTGGTAAATTGAAGAAAGAAGCAGACAATTCAACAATAGTTGGAAACTTCAATACTATACTCTTAACAGTTGATAAAGTAACTACAAAGATATTAAGCAAAAAAAAAGGTGTGAGTAACACTATGAGATTGATCTAACAAACATCTATAGAACACTACCAAACAATGGTATAATGTGCATTATTTTGAAGGACACATGAAACATTCTCCATAAGGACCATATAATGAGCTATACAAGTCTTAACAAATGTAAAAGAACTGAAATGATATAAAGCATATCTTCTAATCACAACAGTGTTAAGATGGAAATCAAAAAATGTAACAAATTTAGGAACTTCACAAATATGGAAAATTAAACATTAAAGTAACATATAGGTCATAGAATAAATTACAAAGAAATAGTATTTTGAACTAAAAAAATGAAAAGAGATTTTATAAAAATGTATGGCAATCAGTGATGAGATGGAAATTTACAATTTAAAATTTTAATATTGAAAATTATTCATTTTATCATATTCATGCTGAAGGGAAGTATTAGAGATAGCAGAGTTCTTTCCTACCATAAATTATTTACATCCATTTATTTAAATAGAAGCACTAGCTTGAAAAGGCACTACTATATTCCATTTGCAGTAGTTTCTCTACAGCAAGCCATTGTCTTACAGTTGGAACATGCTGAAGAAAATACTGTTTCATAGTCCTTTTTGTTCTTTTGAGTCTCAACCACTAAAAGTCCAAGGTACTTTCAGGGAATCCTGGTTTGTTGAATTATCTGATAAATGCATTGAAATCTGGTAGTTGTTTATGTTCTGAAAATACTCTTAATCCATAAAAACGTTGCTCTTGTTGGAGCTCACATTTCTCCTGCTGGCCCTGACATCTGAAGAGTATTTGTTATGAAATTCTTACACCAATTTCATTTTGTTCCTTCTTCATAAGTCATGGTGCTTCCTTTCCACTTTCTTCCTCTGTTGTTCTGCTGCTCTCTTTTTTCTACCTGCTATCTTCTGCTGCCTCAGAACTTTCTGCTTGCCAGGCTTTATCACCATCTTCTTCCCATGCACTGATAATTTCCTGCCAGGTATCTAAGTCATCTAATTCAGTAGATTGATGAATAAAAGGCATATCTTACATAGCTATTAATCTACTCGAGAAACCTGTTCTACCATCTGGCAAGTGGAAATTTAATGATTCTCTTGTTTTCAGAATTATTTTCTGAGTTTTCCTTCTAGTTGGTGCCATGTCCTTAAAACAGTCAAGTTCCAGTTGTTCCGAAGCATTTTTCTGTGTTGCCCCATTTCCATTGCTTTCAATCGTTGTGCTTGTGAGTGCATCTTCATCCCAGAATGTCCATTGTTCAACATCTGTCTGTTTAGAAACAGATGCATAATCAACTCTAGTTGGCAAAGTTATTTGGTCTCCACTTAATTTCTGTCCTCTGCCAGATCTACACATTAACTCTTTCAGAATGAGATCATAGTTGCTAGCACCCACCACTACATGCCTGAAGTACATTTTTAATACAAAGGCAGTTTTCCAGCAAGCCATCTTCTCATTCGAAATACAGGTTTTCCAAGTCTTTTCCAGGTTACAAACTTAAAATAGCTGAAACTGTGTGGCAGCCATGGTGGGAATCAAAGCCTGAAGTTGACTGATGAGAAAAACCATACCCACTGTACAGATGAGAAAAACAAGTATGTTTTCAGGTTACACAGTCCAATACCATGCACAGGGCATTCTGTGAAACATTCTAAACTGTTGGAGATACATGCTGGGAAGACTGGGATATAGATTTAAAAAAAAAAACTGTCTGGAAAGAGGCAAGGTCTCTAGAGTGAAAGTAAGAAGGACTGGTAAATTTTCCCAGATAGGGGATGGCTGCTTTAGGGACTAGGAGGATTCTGGGTCAATATCCCACAAGAGTATGAGTATGGCATGGTGCAAGCCATTAGTTTAGAGTTTTAAATGATGATTTTAGAAAAGAAGAACTTACATCAATAATGAAAGCTTTTTTTCTTAATCTTAAGAAAGAAGAGCAAGGCAAATAGAAGAAATGAAACAAAGGGTAGAAACCAGCGAAATAGAAAACAGAAAAATGATGAGTATGAAATGAAAGACAAAATTGATTCTTTGAAAAGGTAAACATTTTAAATTGGCACACCATTAGCTATATTAACAAGAAAGAGATAAGCCAGAAAGATTAGCAACGGCGGGGAAGGGGCAGGAATATTATCGAATCTTCTAAAATAAAAAGGACTATCAGAGAATAATATCAACAACATTATGAAACAAAAACAATTTCAAGGAAAAGAACAAATCCATCGGAAAATATTACAAGTCTGACACTGAAACCAGGTAAAAAGCCGGGAACTAAATGTACAAAGGGAGAAGCCAGAATCGAAATCAGCCACTCCTGGCATGGGGTGGGGGAGGGGGAGAAGTGGAACTTTAAACTGTGCCATAGTTGCAAGTCAGACAAATTTTTAGGAAAACAAAAACAAGATTTATTTTCAAACATGAAAGAATCAGCAAGAGTTCCTGAGGCCACAAGTTGCCCCTTGCCTTACCCGATAGTTCAGTCTCAGTCTCTAAGTCTTAAGCAAAGCTGCACGTGTTTCAAGACACATGGGCCCAAAGTGGCAAAATCCTACTTCTCCAAGCCTGAAGCAGGATTTTCAAAATGAATAGACATGCCCTGGCAAGGTGGTGTCCTCCTGCATTCTCCAGGAATTTCATACCAAAGAAGATCAAAGATAGAACCAGCCACTACACACCTGAAGCATGTATCCTATACAAAGTCCAGTTTTCCAGCAAGACATCCTCTCATCTGAAATGCAAGTTTTGCACGTCTTTTTCAGGTTCCAAACTTTTCAAATCAGTTTACAAAAATCTTGAATTTTTCCAGCATCCCCTTGTCAGAGCTCCAGGCTCCAGTTTCCGGGTTCCAAAAAAAAGACCAAGTTCCAGTTTTCAAACAAAATTAAGTTTCCAAGTAACTTTTCCATTTCCCCAGGTGGGCCAGATCTCAGGATGCCAGCTTTCTTGGCTGCCATCCTGAATGGGGCAAAACAGCCCCCTGATCCAGTCTGTTCCCTTTCCTGGCCATAGCTCCTCCGGCAGACTCCACCCACAGTGCTCCTAAGGAGTTACTCTTAAACATGCATTATCTGGCCACTAATGGCATACTACAGTTTAGCTGAGTCACCCAGTATCAACTCAACAACAATAACAAAAAGAATATAACGTGACTATAATACTTAAAATATGTAAAGAAATAAGTAATTTTTAAACATCTTCCCATGAGGTAGTTTTGGATAGCTTAACTGGTAAACTGGATCAAGGATTTGTGGAAACAAAAACCAACATTTCAAAATTTCTCCCAAAAAACAGTCAATAACCACAAGGAAGATTCCAGAACCTGATAAAAAGTAGCTACATAAAGTCTATAGCAAATATTATCCTTTTAGTTCAGAGTATAAAGGTCTTTTCTCTGAGAAAGTCTACAGCATTAATCAAGTTTGAATAAAAGCCTGCATTACAGAACAAAGAAAAGTTGCTCATTCTCTTCACTTCAAAATTGTACCAGAAGCTCTACGTAATGCAATCAGGTGAGAGGGAATACAAGGGTATCCAGGTTAGAAAGAAAGAAGTTAAACAGTCTTTATGCACAGATGAGATAATCCTTAATGTAGAAAATCCTAGATAATCCACAAAAGAAATTAGAATTAATATGACATCACATATTACAAGATTAATATATATTAAAACTGCATTTCTATAAACAATCTTAAGATGAAATTAAGAATTCCTTTCTGTCACATCAAAAAGAGCCAAATACTTAATGATTTCAGTTATTTAAAGTTCAAGACCACACTGAACCTTACAATATTGATGAGGGAAATTTAAAATGTCTAAATAAATAGATATTTTGTGTTCATGGGATATAGGACTCAACATAGTTAAGATGGCAGTTTTAGCCAAATTTATAGTCAATGAAATCAACACCAAAAAAATTCATTGGTACTTTTTGCAGAAATGTGAAAACTATCTTAAAATTTATGTGGAAACATTTATAATATTTAAAGCAGTTTTGAAAAATAACAAAATTTGGATATATTAACCTTCTAATTTCATAATTTACTATAGTTACAGCTATTAAGATTGTGGTACTATCATTTAAAAAGTCACATAGATCAATAAATTAGATAGAAATAAATCCATATATTTGTAATTAATTTTTAACAATTTTTTTTAAAAATTAATTTAATTTTTAATTGATTGCACATATATATTTTCCATCACTGGAAAATACATCACATATATCCATCACCAAGGTTCTCCCACCACCCTGTCATCCATGACCCATCATCTTAATCTCTTATCCCCATTCCTCCCCCAATTTTTCCCCCTCTCACTCTCTTGCTCTATGCTCCAATTCTGCTAACAGTTTTAAATCTTCCTTACTCTTTTGTAAAACCAACTTTTAAATGAATGATGCAGGTACAATGGGAAACCCATATAATGATCTTGGATATCAACCTGACAGCATACACAAAAATTATTGATATATATAAAATAGATCATAGACTAATGTAAAACCTCAAGCAATAAGCCATGTAGAAAGCATGGGAGAAAAATATGAGTTGTGGGATAGACAATATTTTCTTAACTATTACATTGACGGAATAGATGAAAGCACTGACAAACTGAACCTCATCATACTTCAAATCTTGGATTTGAGGTGGGTTGCCATTATTTTCAAATAATGTTGGCTTGCATAAAGTACATAATTTAGTTCTCCCCATTTTTTGACTGGGCTTTTTGCTTTGTTTTTGCTAAGCTGTATGAGTTCTTTGTGGATCTCTGTTATCAGACCCCCATCACTTGTATGGAGGGCATATTTTTTTCACATTTGGTTGGGTTTCTTTTTGTTTCAGTGATTGTCTCTTTTACTGTACAGAAGCTTATTAATTTGATGTAGTCCTAGCTGTTTATTTTTCCTTCAGGTTTTAGCATTTGTAGATGTGTCCTGAAAGGGGTTTCTGAAGTGTAATTCTTGTAGTGTTTTGCCCATATTTTCTTCTATGTAGTTTATGGTTTCAGGTCTTACATCCAAGTCTTTTATCCATTTTGAGTGAGAAGAACTAAAAAGACACTTCTCCAAAGAGAATAGGCATTTGAAAAAATGCTCGACATCACTAATAATCAGAGAAATGCGAATCAAAACACAATGGGATACCATCTTACACCAGCAAGAATGACCCATATCAAAAAAAAAAAAAAAAAGCAACAGAAGTGCTGGCATGGATGTGGAGAAAAAGGAACACTTTTACACTACTATTAGGAATGCAAATTGGTCCAGTCATTATGGAAAACTGTGTGGGGGACCCTCAAACTACAGAAAATAGAACTACCATTTGATTCAGCAATCCCACTTCTAGGAATCTACCCAAAGGACACCAAAACACTAATTCAAGAAGATACCTGTACTCCGATGTTTATTGCAGCACTATTTACAATAGCCAGGATATGTAAACAACCTGAATGTCCCAAAACTGATGAACAGTTGAAAAAGACATGGTATATTTACACAATGAAATGTTATTCTACAGTCAAAACCACCAAATATGATGCAACTGTGGTAACTGGGATGAACCTAGAGGGAATGATATTAGCAGAAATAATTCAGAAATAAAAAGACAGAAACCATAAGTCTCAGTTATAGATGGGAATAATAATGGTCAGGAAAAAGTCAAAATAAGCTAACGACAGAACTGGACCAAGTAGCTAGAGAGGGGGAGAAGGGAGAGTGTAATCAGGGAAGGGAGGAGCACAAGAATATCAAGATGAAAGTTCAAGGGTGATAAAGTGGAGGGAGAACACTGGGGAATGCAATGATGATATATATATATATATATATATATATATATGTATATATACGTAAACAACAAAACATTTAATAATTTTATAAAATTAAGTACATAATTTAGCTTATGTTAAATAACTCTTTTCCTTCTGAGACTCATTTGCCAAAACAGGAACTCAGAAATCATCAATGTGTGTGTGTGTGCATGCATGCATACATGCGAGTGTGTGGGTACAGTGTGTGTGTCTCCTGATGGGAAAACAGGTCAAGGACATGAATGGATAGGTTACAGAATATCAAATGCAAATGGCCAAGAAGCATAGGTGCCCATGGTGACCAGTTCCAAGTAAAAATTCTGGGCACTGATATTCTAATGAGCTTCCCTGACAGGTATTTCTAGATCAGCTTCTTGTTGGAGCAATTAACAGTATTCTTTGTGAGCCCCACAGGGAGAGGACTCCTGGAAACTTGCACCTGGTTTCTCCTGGACTTCATCCCATGTACCATTTCTCTTTGCTGATTTTACTTAGTATCCTCTTGATATAATAAATTACAACCATGAGCATAGCCATATGCTGAGTCCTGTGAATCCTCCAAGGAAATCATTGACTCTCTTAGTGATCAAGTGGACTCCTGATACAGTGCCTCAAAAAAATTTCAAAAGATGTTTGAGAATATTCATTTTCTTCTATTCTCACCAACAATGGATACTAAAACTGTTGAAAATCATAACACAGTCAATGGCAATTAATGATATCTTATATTGCTCTTCAGCTATTGAATAAGAATATTTGTTCCCACCCATACTTTTTGATCATTTGTATTTGATATTCTGTAAATTACTTATTCATGTGCTTGACCTGTTTTTCCTTTAGGACTCTCTCTTTCTCAATGATGTCTCAGCTTTTTTTTTTTTTTGCATATTATGGATATCAGACCTTTGTCACATACTGTGGGTTTTCTTCTTAATTAATTAGTTGCATAGAGATATTTTTTATATACCTCTTACATATTGATTAATGGCTCCACACTCAAGCTCAAAGGAAAATAAATATTCTTTGAGACTCTGAATCACAGTTATCTGGTCCTCTGACCTTGTTTATACAGAACGATAAACATTAAGTAAATGCACAATTTTTACATTCTTCAAGGATTCCCTCCTCTACATTGTTTTTCTTTTTTTAATTTTTTAAGTTGATTGCACACACACATACATATGTATACATTGCTGTCTACCCTGAGGTTTTCCCACCCCCTGTCACCCTTGAACCATCATCTTAATCTCTTGTGCTCATCCCTCCCCCAATTTTATCCCCACCTTGCTCTATGCTTCAGTGCTGCTGAGAGTTTTAAATTTTCTATATCCTTTTGTCTGTTTTCCCTATATCCTGGATATAGGTGAGATCAGTCAGTATGCTTTTCTTAGTTATGCTTTTGTTTTGTAGGGAATAGCAATTAAATCAAGATTACCCTTAGATCAGGCCCTTAAGGGAAAGATATTTCATTGGATCAATTACAGACTTTAGCAGACTAGGAAGAAGGTTCATACCCTCTGCTCCCCCAGCCTCATGGAGTTTTTGCTTCCCCTTGATCAGCACACTCCTGCTGCCTGAAAAATACTTCTCACCCTTCTGTAATACCTACTCCTTCAGAGTCAGCTCAAGTGTCACTTCCTGAGGATGTACTCCTTGATTTTCTGAATACGCTAAATCTCCTTCTATATCTGCTCTCCAAGTTTATCTACCTCCTCCCTAGTCAAAGAGGAATTTCCTTTCAACTCTGACCTTATGTGAAAAATGACTACTTCCTACACTAGATTTTGAGAGCAAAGACTAAGTTTCCTTTGATCACTATTACAATGTCCAACTTAACACAGTGTCTGGTACTTAGTAGGTGCTCAGATGATATCTGCTCAGTGGATTAAGGCATCTTCTTGTGTGAAAGGTCATGTCTCTTTAGGTCAATGTATCACACCTCACAAAACATTAATGGTATTTAACTGGTGCAAATGGTTTCAAAATCAGTATCACATCTAATCATCACAAATATTCTGCCAGTTGCCATTGAGCCAACTTTAAAGATGATGTCAAGGCTCAGAGTGACTGAATAATTTTCTGGTTCCATTTGTGCACTACAGAGGGGTGCACATTCATAAGCCAAATCCTCCTCTCCTACCTGAGTTATTCAGTTGCTAAGGTATCCATCTTATCCCGATAATGCTTCCTCACTTTTAGCCATGGAGATTGTCTTTTGCTTTTTCACAGTTTTACTGAAAGAAAAATAAAACTAAGATTTGAATCACCAATTGAATAAATAAGAGATCGATTGGTTGCAAATTAAAGGGTCAAATATAAGAACAGAAACACCATATTTTCCAGGTGGAAGTGTGATCCTTGCCATGAGGGGTTAAGTATATGGAGCTTCTATCTTCTACTTTCATTGTGTAGACTTTGTAAACCTTGCTTGTGTCCGCTAGGTGGTTTCTGCATGAGAGAAAACTCTCACTTTGAAGGATCTCATATTAGTTATCTATTGCTGCAAAACAGTTTGCCCAAAAATTTAGCAGTTTAAAGCAATACGCATTTATTCTCAGTTTCCATGAATCAAAATCCAAGAACAGTCCCTCTTAATAGCTGTCAGTCTCTCATGAGGCTTCAGCCTAGCAGTTAGCCAGAGCTGTAAGTCATCTCAAGGCTGGAAAACCTGCTTCCAAGCTCAACACAGGTGCTGTCACACTTAATTCCTCACTTGCCATTTGTCAGAGACAGTAGTCCCTTGATGCACAGACCTCTCCATAGGCGGTTTTAGGACAGGGTAAGGGGTAACCAAGAACCTCCAAATCTGCCTGCTCTAAATAGGTTCTGCCATCTGCTGCACCAAGAAACTCTACTCTAGTGTGTAAGTCCTTTGATAGAAAAGAACTTTTGTATACTTAGTGTGTAATAAAAGAAGAGAAGGAAAAGCAAAGACTATAGTTTCCAAATCAAGCCCCCAAAGTTACCCATCCCCTCATGGGTAAATGCCCAAACAAACAGGGGTTGACCCAAAGCAGGACTGCTGAGACCTGAAAACCTGCCACAAGTCTAAGGTACCTTCTGGTGGGAACTCATAGAAAAGGGGGAGAAGAGGCCCAGTATGTCTGGGATGAAAGGAGCAAAATCAAGATAAAGGCTGCCATGGCTAACTTTCCCAAGGGTCTCTCACCCATGTCTGTTTCAAGTGTCTCTTTCCATGTCCCCCAAGTCCCTGGTACCAGACCAAGGGTGAGAAGCAAGTGCAGCATCTACATGTCTCTGTTCCACGTGCCTCCTACAGGTCTCCTTGTTCTCCTCACTCTTTCTTCCTTCAGGCTCCTCTGTAGCTACTCCTCCCTCTTCAGCTCCACCCTTCCTTGGGTGGGGAAGGGAACCTGGAACCTCCTCTTTCCCTGGGACCACTCTGTTACTTGACTGCTTGTCCTCAATGCTATTGGCTTCTTGAGAGTAAGGGGTCTGAGATAAAGAGAGAACCCAAGGTGGAAATAAGTCTTTATAACCAGATCTCAGAAGTGACATGTCACATTTCTGCTCTATTCTATTGGTTACACTAAATAAACTTGATACAGTGTTTGGATGAATGCAGGAGGCAGAGACTATTGGTAGCCTTTTGGGAGGTTGGCTACAGTTCTTTCTCACAGAGCAGGTGGTAAAGTTCCTTCTCTAAACTCACACCATCAGCATGGGAATGGATGGTAAAATACACTAATGAGGAACCTCTGACATGCAGCAAACTCTGGAATTCTCTACTATATCCTTGAAAACTTGGCTAACATTCCTGTACTTTGATAATGCATATAATATACAAAATAAGAGATGTTTATGTGATTAACTGTGCTATTATATCCAAAGAACCAGTGGGATATTGCTTTATTAGTTTGTTCTACAATCAGGCATGGTGTGGCAGAGGACAGGATTGGCATACAAAGAGGCAAAGACATAGCTGGTATATATGCATGAATACAGGTATGTGAGTACTTCCATGGTAAACATCTGAAGCACCCGTTGTGGGCTACCTGGCTGAGAACTAGCATCTGCAGTAAGGCCTTCTCTCCCCCTAACCCAGAGATGAAAAATAGTGCTATTTTACAATGATGATATATTAACATCCAGTTCAATGTAAAGTAACACAAAATAGCCAGATAAGTTGCAACCAATTACCAATTTAAAAGCTCCTACACCTTTAATTTTTTTACCCTCTGCTTGAAATTCCACCACCATGCCCAGTCCCAGGGCTCTTTTCTCTGTGTTGAAATCTTTTTCAATACCACCTTTTCTGATTTTCCTAAAAATCAAAACTAATCATCACCTTTTCTCAGCATTTATTTACACATCTATTATAGCACTTATGCAGCTAAATATATCAAACTCCAGGAAATGTAGCACTTATTTGGGGAAAGGAAGCAGTAGGTCTTATTTCTCTCCATGCCCCTGAGCATCTAGCAGATTCTTTGAACACAGCAGGTTTTTAGAGGGAAAAAAGGTGGTTGATTAAGAGAATCTGTCTTTTAACAAGGTTCCCTGTATGGAAGAGAATGCAGGGTAGTGTAAATACCCAATGGGTGTGTGTAGGGGGGGAGAGGGTGTGCGTATCTTTCCCACATAGTAACTAAATAATGAATTCCCAATGACAAACCACACTTTTTTCACATTTGTCATGTTGGGACATAGAAAAAATTTCCTTCTAAGTATCCACCTGGGTTATTATAAGGCTAGACATATAGGCAAATTAACATCAGACAGATTAGAAGAAAAAATCAAATTTTAACAACATATACCAAGAAAATTTACATGATTTTATATTCTAAAGAATAATGGTGTGAATCTGATATATTTATTCTGTGTTTAGAGACCTGAGGTGCTAAGCAAAGGGGAAACTACACATGACAGACAAGAAAGGAGTGCTCTCACATTTACTAGAAGAAAGGGATGAAATTCTTAGAGAAAATATGATCACAGATAAATACACTTGGGTAATATCCCCCAAACTACACTCTTCTAAGTCATAGAAGAATGATTGCATCTTTGATTAGGAAAAGGGCAACAGCTTAGGGACTGAGGAGCTTTTCCCTGGGTTAGTGAAAGGTGAAGGATTTCAGGCAAGGTCTCCTGGGCCCTCACTGTGCTCAACTCAAACAATCCAAGACACTAAAGATCTTGTTTTAACTCTAATCCCCATATCAATGACAAGAGTCCTGTTCTGGGAAGACTGAGAAGTCTGTATATCACTTTGGGAAGACCAACAGTAAAGATCAAAAAATTATTTTCCAACCAAAACTATTAGTTACAATACACTTCATATCTAAAATAAAGAGTAAAACTCAAGATTTGCACTCAACTGCCAACTCAGTAGAAAACCTGTAAATTACAGAAGAATTCAAGGGAGTGGTAGGCAATAAAACTGAGCTATAGTCCAACTCCTTTGTCAAGGTAGGAGAACTATGTGGAATAAAAAGTTTTTCCCAGATTTAAAGTATGATAAAAGTGAACAGATTTATTCCACATTACTTAGGTGTAAACAAGCTCTTTTTCTCCGTCATATAATTTCTCCTCTGGCTGACTCCTGAACCTCTACAAGCAGTAGAACAACAAAATAAGTAGGTAGGGTTTTTAGCAAGTTAGAAAACAAACCCTGGCAATGTTTACCTATTTCTGCTATCTAGAGGATCTTTATTTATAGTTCCTACTGTTTTGAAGAAGAAGAAAAATGAGTGTCCCCCCCCTCTGGGCTACAGAAACAATGGAGTTGTGTTTTCATAACAATCAGAGAGTTGGCAGCAGTCACAGGGACTCTCTTAAGTTACCATATGGCCCCCTAAGCAGCCATAGGTTTCCAAATGTATGTGCTGCTACGGGTTTTAGTCTAAATCAGAGGAGTCTCAGCATGAGTGGTATTTGCATTTTGCAGAAAGGAACAAAAAAAGCTGAGAAACAAAACAGGGAACTGGGGACTAAACTAATAAATTGGGTCCAAGACTGAGCCAGTAAATACAGGCACTCAACCTTATGTCTGGAAAAAGGTAGCCTTCTTACATCTATTTGAAGAGGGGTACAACAGATGAGAAGCACAGACACAAATAAATACTGTGGAAACTGTTCCCAAAATCAATTTATTCAGGAGCTACAAATCAGTCTGATGTAAGATGAACAATATTGAAGTCCAAAGAGAGCAGAGGGGATTCAAATTGAGAAATACCACCCAGGTGTGATTTTGGAAACATTTCCTCCCATGTTATTCTTAATTCCTTGAACCCTGACAAAGCTACCCTGAACTAGTTATGGCCTACAGAGCAACTACAATTCCTAGAAAATTGAAATGCACAAGTTGTTGGCTGACAGCAAAAGCAAACTATGAGAATACACTAAAAGATTATCTAAACAGTGTTACTGAATTTGATTGACGGGGACAAGAGCATGGTCCAAAATATGCCACTTGGTATAAGGAGTACTGTGAGCTGAAGGTAACTGAGAACACCACAGCAGAACAGAGCATACACTTTTCTTTTCCAAATGGGAATTTCCATCTGTAAAGTTGTTCTCTCTGGACTCCCCTGGAGAAAATTCTTTCACCTGAGTTAACTTAAATCTGAATAACAACCTTTCTTTTACCAGTATTTCCTAGCCATCCTCCCACATCCTAGCTGCTCTCTCCTCAAAATTCCAAATCCTTCTCTCCCCACTTTGTAAAAATGGTATACAAAACACCTGAATCCCTCTGTTCCCAGGCCTTTGAACCTGATCCTTGTTCATTACCAAGCCTTCCTGTCTTTGAGTCAACCTCATCTTTTTTGAAAACCACAAAATTCTGCCCTGGTGATCAACTCCACAAAGCAAGGACAACAGTCTCCAACCTGACCCCCTAATCCTCACCACTGTCAGAGTAGGACTTAGGGCAGTTGTGACAGCTGACTTATTGTGTAATTCACAATCAATGTTCCTTGCTCAAACCTTTGATTTGGTTTCTCACTAAACCGCTGTCATCATATCAATAGAGCCAGGCAAGAACACCATCAAATTTGCCTCTTTGGGTTGTCACTGTTTTTGTACATTCATAGGTAATAACCCTTTCTGTTGTTAATCTTCATTTTGTCAGTTTAAGTTGTAGGGTTCCATTCATTTAATCTAAGAGGATCCAGGGGAAAGTTTTTTTTTTTTTATTTATTACAGTATCAGTATAAAAGTTTTTTTTATTACAGTATAAAAATATTAGGACACAGTAAAGGTTACGACACTATTTTCCTGAAATTAAAGGTTCTGATACAGCAACACAGTATATGTCTCCCTCTGTTCCAGCAGATGAGCATTCCCATTTCCTTAATTTACCCTCTAGACTTAACAAACTTTGCTTTCCTACATTCCCAGGGAAAAGAGCATCATTAAGAAGATGACATCTGACTTGCTGGCCACCAGGTGATGGTGAAAGCAGGCTCCTCAACCTGTCAACCTTGCCCACTCCCCCTTCTACCTTTTGTAACTCTGGATAAATACCCCTGCCCTCTACCAAAGTGCAGGACAGTGGTTTTTCAGACATGAGTCTGCCACCAGATTCAATCTCTGGACAAATTTAACTACTTTCTTTCTCCTCAAACTCTATTTCCTTGTATTGACCAAGGGAACCAAGATCAGCATTCTGGTTACAGTTCCACTGCCCACATCTATCACCTGACATGACAGAATAATTCTCCAACAACCCAACACCTGATTCAAAGATGTTCAGAAATAAACAGAAGTTTTCATTGGGGAAAGTTAATTATGAACACATAGATCTGTTAGGAGGACCTCCATCAAAAGGGGAGGTTCCATGTTCCCTGCCCCTCCTACTGAAGGGTGGAACTGAGCAGCAATGGGAAGCTAGAGAATGCTTGGAAGACCTGGAGGAGACACATAGAGCAAAGAGACATGTAAAGAAGAAAGCATACTTGTTTCTTAGCTTTGGTCTTGAATGGGGAACTTGGGTACATGGAAGGAGATGCATGTAGAGACACTTAGAAGAGACATGGGTGAGAGATCGAAGGTTGACAATGGCAGACAATACCTTGATGTGTACACTTATTATGCTACTTTTCTTCCAGACTTTCCTGGCCCCTTCTGTTCCTTTCCTGTGGTTCCCCACCAGAAAGGTGTTTTAGACTTATGCAAACTTTTGGGCCTCAGCAATCCAGCTTTAGGCCCATCCTGTTTGGCTGGGCATTTACTCACAAGGAGATGGGTAATGTGGGGGCTTTTATTGGGAAACTACTATCCTTTCTTGTCTCCTCTCTCTATGCACACTATTCTATTAAAGTCCTTTCACACTAAGATTATGCTCTGTCTTTATGCAGCAGATGACTGACCCTACTTGGAGCATGAACATTTGGGGGTACCATGGTACCCCTCAGTTTGCACACTAATCAATTCATTAAAACATCCCAATTACAAAATTCCAACTTCCTGAACACTGGCTGATTCCTAACATGTTCTTCTGTCTATCGTCCAGTCTCCATTTCCTCATAATCAGACCCACCAATAAAACATTTTCCTCTATTTGCTTTCCCATTCATTTCATCTGTTCATCCTCAAGTCTACTCACCTTCACCTTTTGGAGGACTTTACCACTTCCTTTTCTTGTGACTCCTTGGATCAAATTCCAATGCATCCTTACATTTTTCTACAATACCCCTTTACTAAAAAGTATAAACACCAAGTAAATAATTTCCTGATAAGCTACCTCATGTCCCAGAACAAAGAGATATCAACAAAAACATGTCTCAAGCTATTTTCTTCCTCTCTGTCTTAAAAACCCTTTCTCCTTTGAAACATAACTTACTTCTTATTATCTTCCTCCTATCTGCAGCTCCAGAGTTTAGGCTTCCAGATGACTCACTGATGACTTTGTCACTAAAATCAGCTAAGAAAATTATCTGAGTGGGCATTTAAGACTTTAACCTCACTGTCCCTTGCCCCCTATAATTCTACTAAGCCCTATAGTCACTCCAAGTCCATTATTTTCAAATCTTTATTCTCATTCAACCCTGAGCATATAACCTCAACTCCTTCTTAAATGGAATAAAATAGGATCATTTTTCCTTTTCTTTTTCTGTCAGAAGGTGAAGTGACCCCGAGCTTCCTTTACAGGCTTTCCTGTTTACATGCACTGTCAATTCCACCTCTTACCTATTCCTATAATAGAAACCATTGTCTTCACTTGCATCTTTAATCTCCCCTTTGCTTGAGCCTTAAAATCATTCTACTTTTTCCTCATATAGACTGGAAATTTATTTCATTCTCTGTGGTATTTTTATACCACAGTTTCTGATCCTTCTCTTTTCTTCCAGTGTACATTTCTTAAAGAAAATCCTAATTCCTCCACTTTCTTAATGATTTCTTATGCTTTAATCTTCCACAAACTAAGTATTATTTCTATCTTCTTTCTCAAACTACTCAATTTTCAGAATTGTCCCCCTAGAGATGAATTTCAAAGATTTTTTTCCTGACTCTCTTCAAATTTGTAGCATCTTACTGAGTTTACTAACATCTTGTATTGGATCTTTCTCTGTGAATTTATACATCTCCAGTAATCTTTCTATTTTATTGACCATCATTTTCTTTTTTATTGTTTTACTTTCCTTTTGGGGATAGATTTTCTAAAGTTCTCATTCCCTTGGTATTCAAAATTTCAAGTCTTATGCAGGGTGAAGAAAGTGACTATATAGCACTAGTCAGTGCTTGTTTCTGAATCCTAAAATCAGACTGACAATGATATAACATCTCCTGAAAATTCCTATAGTAACTAAAGTATAACATACTTAGAATAGAACTTCTGAAAGAAATATTTGTTTCCAGTCATTAAAGATTAGCTGACCTCAGACTACATCTCCCTATGAAAACATGTATAAAACTCCTACAATATAAAAAAATTATTTGAAAACCCTGAAGAGTCAGAGGTCAAAGGATTATGATCTCAGTGAAAAGGGAAATAGATGTGGTGCAGATGATACTGTGAATGCCATCTTCACTTGAGGTGATTTGAAAACACAGCAACCACCTACTACATGACTTTGGGGAACCAAAAATAAAACAATGGCTAAGATGTCAAGGCCCAGAGGTGAAGGTCCACCATGGAAAGGTGCCCTGTCAGCCTTTTTAATTCCGGCTGATTTTCCAAAATGGCTATCCTCTAAGAATAAGGGCAAAGGGAAAACAGAGTATTTTTAGCTAGAATAAGGTGGGTCTCTAGCTCCATTTTTTAATGGAAAATAATTTTATTAGGAGGAAAATTATATTTTTATTTTTTAAATTTAGAGAGAGATAGAGATAGAGAGAGAAAGAGATAGATAGATGATAGATAGATAGATAGATAGATAGATAGATAGATAGATAGATAGATAGATAGATAGATAGATAGATAGATAGATAGATAGATAGATAGATAGATAGATAGATAGATATTTTACTTAGTTGTATTGTTGTATTCTTCTAGGTTCTCTCATCACCATATCACTTGTATACTTGTCCTCTTGATCTTTTGTGCTCATTCCTTCTTCTTTTTTGCCCCTCTTCTCTCCCCTTCCCTAGCTGTACATTTTTGTTTTGTTGTCAGCTTGGTGGGATATAGGGAAAACAAAAGTTCAAGAGAAAGTCAAAACTAATATTATCTGTAGCCTCTACAAGTTTCTATACAGAATGCCTCATGTCCAATTAAATATGAAAACTAATGGCAGGAAACAGCTAAATGACCGAAAATCATCAAGGAGAAATAGAGACAATCAGAGCCACAAGAGAATCAGAAAACAGTTATCAGACATATAAATTGAAACTTTGTAAAAAATAATAAATAAATACATAATATATAAAATGTAAATAAAGTCACTCAAGAAAATTGATGAAAAAGTGGCAAATTTCCCCACAGACTGGAACCTATAAAAATATCAGAAATTCTAGAATCAGAAGTATAATAACATGAAATTACACAGTGAACAAATATAATCAACAACAAGTTACCACAAGTGAAGAAAGGACTAATAAATGGATCAGTTGGTTGGTAGAAAATATGCACCTTTGAATACAGAGAAAATAGAAGCTGTGAGAAAAGAATATATATATAATTTATATTTCTGGCAGAACTGGAAAGAAAATGGAATCAAAGCAATATCTGAAGAGCTGCAAGCCTATAAATTTCTTAAAATACATTATCAAGCATTTCCATGAACCTAACCATGCAATTACAACGAAATTTACACGTAAGCATAAAATTGTTAAATTTTGACAATAAACAATAGAAAATCTTTTAAAGCAAATGGCATACAAATAAAAATTACCTCCAAAGGAAGGAAAAATTGACATTATCAACTTCTCAAAAGATAAAAACACAAAAACTAATGGAAAAATATATTTTAAATAGTAAAATAACTGCTTATAATTGAGGGAATATACCCTTCAAAAATAAAGATTTTATATATATATATATATGTGTGTGTGTGTGTGTATGTGTGTACAGATACATGCACACACTTTCAAGCAAAGTCAATCTGATTGGATTTGTTAAAGGAATACTAAAGAAAGAAAAAAGAATGAAAATTATCTGAGCTGAATGAGAGAAATTCCAGAGGCATAAAAAGTCACTGAAAATGGCAAATTTGTGCATAAGGTGACTACTAAAAACAATATCGTTATTAATCTATGGGGTTTAAAATATGTAGAGAGTTAAAATACATGAAATATACCAAGTGAAGAATCAGGTAAGAGAAGTTAAAATGTAGGATCATCACATTGCTCAGAAAGTGATAATGGATCTCATTTAGGTTAGAATCAAATAAGTTAATGATGGTTTTTTAATGCCTAGACTATCATTATAAAGAACAATAAAATAATGAAACAGATTAACAATGAAATGGAATAGTTAAAAATACTTGATTAATCAAAAAAGGAGAAAATATGTCAAGATCAAACATCTTGACAATAAAAATTAAAAAATAAACAACAAAATATTAAATAAGAAAAAATATGTCAAGATCAAGGAGCAAGGAAGACAAAAAGGAAATAAGAAATAGTATACTTAAATATGTTTTACTTAAAGAAGACTATAATTGTCTCACTGAATTTACAAAGTAAATAGGCTGGACATGTGCCCAGTTGAAGGTCAACATAAAGTTTAGTTGCTTCCTGACCTCTGATCAAAACAAGCACTGCAAATGTCATTTCACATCCCCCACACACACACTTGTTCATAAACAGTAAGATCATCTTGTCCTTAATATTCAAGGAGTTGCTGCAGAAACAATATTCATGCTATGTCCCATCTGCAAGGTCAACAGGGTCCAAGTGATTCAAGGACACAAAAAGTCAGTGATTTGATGTTAGTCCAGGTGCACAGAAAGAAGTAAGTCATCTACATGGGGCAGGAGTATCAAGAGAGAGATAAAGGCACAATTGTCCACATGGGCATTTACCTAATCAAGGTGGTAATCACCAGGCTAAAATGAATAAAAATCAGGAATAATTATTGAACATGAGGCGAAATCTCAACAAATTAGAAAAGAGAATAGCAAATACAAGGAAGAACTTAATGAAGAAATAAATACAAC
Organism: Uropsilus gracilis; assembly: GCA_004024945.1. Classification (NCBI taxonomy): domain Eukaryota; kingdom Metazoa; phylum Chordata; class Mammalia; order Eulipotyphla; family Talpidae; genus Uropsilus; species Uropsilus gracilis. The sequence goes on along the minus strand of PVHY01003482.1, from coordinate 1,535 downwards.
CTGTTATGTAAAATTAATTTTAATATGGGATTTTATCCTTGTATATATTCCCTTGAGACTTCATTTGCTGAAATGTTTCCTTTCCTTTCTTTTTTATTATTCACACCCCGCTCTGTACATCTACTCTTGCCACTTTGATTAATACTTTTATAACTAAAAATTAAAACTATGTCCTAATTCCAATAAAAATAATCAAAAAAAAAAAAAAAAAGCTTTGTCCCTGTAAGAGGCATGCCTAAAATATAATTTTACCAACAGTCTTAAGGGGAAGGGTGATACAATTTATACTGAAGTGTACTAAAAATAAAGATGGATAATACAAATTTGGGAAAGTCATCTCAACAGTATGGAACAATCAAACTTTTTTTAAGAATTTGTATATTTTTGCAATTATGAATATTGCTGCAATAAACATCCAAGTACAGATGTCCTTTGTTTAAGTATTGAGCTCTCCTTTGAGTAGATTCCCAGAAGAACAATTGCTGGGTCAAATGGTGTCAGAGGCTGCTAGCTGAGTCCAAACTGGGTTCATGCTGTGAAATGAGAAATACTTCATTTCACTCTTATCTGTCTTCAGAACACTAAAGACAGGACTGGCATGATGGATGTCCAGAGAGCAGAGAGCTTCTCTATCCCTTCAATGTTTACCTTAAGAAACATTCCTTGGGCGTTACCAGCAAATTTATGGGAGAATCCCCGGCCTGCTATTATCTCATGGGAACTAATGTTTTACCCAATTTTATTGTACTCTATCCATTAGTCTTCCTTAGTTAATTGGTTGTAAAACATTCTCTTGGCCACATTTTTTCCCCTTGCCTAAGTAATTTACCTTAGAGTTGCTACTAATCATGCTTCTGGTAGCCCACAGTCTAGACTGTGTCAGTCTCTTGTGTTTGTCCTTTCTCGCAACTCTGTGCCTGGCTCTTTACAAAATGACAGTTCCATTTTCATTAGTTTGAGAACCCTCCACACTGTTTTCCACAGTGGTTGGACCAGCTTACATTCCCACCAGCAGTGTATGAGTGTTTCTTTCTCTCCACATCCACATCAGCACTTGTTGTTGCCCGTTTTTTTTTGATGTGGGCCCTTCTTATTGGTGTAAGGTGTTATCTCATTGTGGTTTTCATTTGCATTTCCCTGATTGTTAATGACATTGAACATTTTTTCATGTACCTGCTGGCCATTTGTATTTCCTCTTTGGAGAAGTGTCCTCTTAGTTCTTCTCCCCATTATTTTTGACTGGATCTTGTTTTGTTTTTCCTAAGTTGTGTGAGTTCCTGTGTTATCCTGTGTTGTGGACCTGTGTTATCATGTCTGTGGAGGGCAAAAATTTTCTCCCATTTGGTTGGGTCTCTTTTTGTTGTATCTGTTGTCTATTTTGCTGTACAAAAGCTTTTTAGTTAGATGTAGTCCCAGCTGTTTATGTTTTCCTTTATTTTTTGCCAGCTGTAGATGCGTCCAGAAATGGATTTCTGAAATGTAATTCATGGAGGAATTTTCCCAAGTTTTCCTCTTTGTATGTTACAGTTTCAGGC
>PVHY01003481.1:80379-106943 GCA_004024945.1 Uropsilus gracilis | reverse complement strand
ATCCATGTTGTCAAAAAGTCATTGAATTTGTCATTCTTAATTGATGAGTAGTATTCCATCGTGTATGAATATCACATTTTTTTTCAACCAGTCATCTGTTTTGGGGCACTTGGGTTGCTTCCATGTCCTTGCAATTATAAATAGTGCTGCAGTAAACATCCGAGCACAGGTGTCCCTTTGTACCTACATTGAGGTCTCTTTTGGGTAGATCTCCAAGAGAGCAATTGCTGGGTCAAATGGTAGATCCATTTTCATTAATTTGAGGGTCCTCCGCACAGCTTTCCATAGAGGTTGGACTAGTTTACATTCCCACCAGCAGTGTAAGAGTGTTCCTTTCTCTCCACATCCTCACCAGCACTTGTTGTTGCCTGTTCTTTGGATGTGGGCCATTCTTACTGGTGTAAGGTGGTGTCTCGTTGTGGTTTTGATTTGCATTTCCCTTATTGCTAGAGATATTGAGCAACTTTTCATGTGTCTGTTGGCCATTTGTATTTCCTCTTTGGATAAGTAGCTTTTTAGTTCTTCTCCCCATTTTTTGATTGAGCTTTCTATTTTGCTTTTGTTTAGTTATGTGAGTTTTTTGTGGATCTTCGTTATTAAACCCTTATCACTATTGTGGATGGCAAAATTTTTATCCTATTCGGTTGGGCTTCTTTTAATTTTTTCTGTTCTTTTGCTGTACAGAAGCTTTTTCGTTTGATGTAGCCCCATCTGTTTATGTTTTCTTTCATTTTTTTGCTGTCTGTAGATGCTTCCAGAAAGGGATTTCTGAATTGTAATTCCTTAAGGGTTTTACCCAAGTTTTCCTCTATGTATATTATGGTTTCAGGTCTGACCTCTAAGTCTTTTATCCATTTTGAGTTGATTTTTGTACATGGTATGAGGGAGCTGTCTTGGTCCATTATTTTTGCATGTCTTAGTCCAGTTTTCCCAGCACCATTTATTGAATAGGCTATCTTTGTTCCAACATAAAAGTTTTATTTTTTTATTGATTGTGCATATATATATATATATACATATACAGATATTTTACATTTTTGTCTACTCCAATGTTCTCCCATCACTTTATCATCCGTGAACCATCTTAATCTCTTGTGCCCTCCAACCCCTCGATTTTACTCTGCCCCCCCTTGCTCTAAGAGAAGCATAGTTTTAAATGTTATCTTAAAGAAATTGGGCTTTGATTTTTCTAGTGTCATCAAATTATGGATTAGAAAATGAGTCTTTCAGTGATTGTCTAACAGGGTGGTGGTCCCAGGAAAAGGGTAGGCTCCAGGTTCCCTGTCATACTGGGGAGGGTGGAGCTAAACAGAGAGGAAAGGGGAAGGGAAAAAAAGCAAGAAGGGCCCTGGAAGAGTCACATGGAGGGGAGAGACATGTGGAGAAGCTGTGCTTGCTTCTTGGTCTTAAACTTGTGCCAGGGACTTTGGGGACATGGTAGAAGACAATTGAAACAGACTTGGGTGAGAGATCCCTGGGGAGATTAATAATGGCAACCTTTATCTTGATTTTGATTTTGCTCTTTTCTTTTCAGACTGGTCTGGACCTTCTGACTCTTTCCTCTGCTTTCCCACCATAAGGTGCGTTTGTGGCCTAAATTCTCTGCTTTGGGCTAACCCTATTTGGCTAGTCATTTACCTACAAGGGAATATGTAATTTTGAGTGTTTGGTGTGAAAATTATTGTATGCACTCTCCCTTCTCTTCTCTTTATTGCATACTAACTATGTTAAAGGTCCTTTCTTGAAGGTCTTATTCATTATAGTATGTTTTCACTTGATGCAGTAGATGGCAGAATTTAAAGCAGACAGTTTTGGGGGTCCTGGGGTACCCTTCATCCTGATCTGTAACAACAGCAATTCATCTGCTGAGTAAGAATAAAAAATAATAGTATATTTGGAGGGGTTCTTATTTTTTTTTATAACAAATTAACCCTTTTTTAAAAAATATGTGTGTACATATATAAAACTGTTTGATTTATTTTGGTCAGCAATTACAGAGTTATATAAAATATAATAAACCAATTTTTGATTTATTAAATAAATTTTGAGAAATAGATGCAATTATGTAACAACCACTGCAATCACAATACAGATTCTTCCATCACCCTAAAAAAAAAATCTTTCTTGCACTGCTCTGCCCACATTCCCTCTATTCCAAATATCCTGGTCCCTCAAAGTCACTGATCTGCTTTACATCACTATATCTTGCCAGTTCTGGAATATATATTCTATGTGTGCATACTTTACTTATAATGATGCCTTTAAAGTTAATTCATGTTTTTGCAAGTATCAGTAATTCATTTTCTATTGTTGGATAGTATTCCATTATTTTGCCTCGTTTCTAGCTCTCACTTCTTAGATCAGGATTGACATAATCACAGAGAAGGGGACAATGGGAATGATATTCCTAACATGGGAAACCCACTCCTGTTTACAAAGATAGGGGAAATGGAGTAATCCTAATGTTTCTCTCTACACTGTTTTTTTGCCATTTGTTTTGAAAAAGATTGTATTTCCTCTTTAGTTCAGGTCTAATAGACAAGTCCACCATGGTCCAATTTCAATCAAGGAAGTCCAACCTCTGTGGTCTAGTAACATTAGTTTACCTCATTCTTTGCTATTTCAAGCCAAGTGATACTAAACATTTTGCCACTGCCATTCTCTGCCATTCTCAGTGTTCCTTGTTTGTTTCTCATTTCCAAAATCATCTATAAAATCAATTTTTTTCGTTAAACTTTCTCTGCTATAGTCACTTGAAGTACATTCTGTTTTGCTTGTTAGATACTTCTGTGGACTGAATCTTCATTTCAGTCCTCATCTATCCCAACTCCATGCCACACACAGAATTCATATGCTAAAATCTCTCTCCTATGTAATGGTACTTGAAGCAATTATATCATGATAGAGTCCTCATGAATGGATTTAGTACTTCTATATGAAGAAGCCAGAGAACTAGCTTACTTCCTTTTCTCAGCCATGTAAGGCTACTGTAAGAAGTTAGCACACTGCAACCAAAAAGACTTTCACCAGAAACCAAAAATACTGGCACCCTGACTTCAAACTCCAGAATACATTTTTCATTAATTAGCCATTCAGATCATGGCATTTTGTTATAGCAGTCCAAGTTGACTAAGACAATTACAGATGATTATTTCAAAAGGTCTGATTCACTTGATCGTAAACATATTGACCTAACCTTTAAAACAAAATATATGTCATTTACTTCTTATACCAATATAAAGGCATAAATATCCTTACCATTTATAAATGAAGATGTTTTAGCAAGCAAGGGAACGGTTTTATGGTCAGTTTCCTAAAAGTAGTCTTCCGTCCAAGTGACCACAGCTTCAAATTTAGAATTTTCAAGGTTTTATTTAGAGCAAAGCATCAGGAACTCACAACTAATCTTAATATTTAAGTCACAAACACAGTACATTATAGGCAATAACAAATCCATGTCCTATACATATACTCTGTCCAAGGCTCCACTATGACTACTTACTACGTGTTTCAGCTGATGAGGTGAAGTTGTCCTGACAGTTCTCAGCAAAAGTCACCTGGCTTCAAAAGGATGTCACCAGAGCAACTTTAAAGGGGTGCCCACCAGCTGTTGGATGGTCAGAGAGGACAGGGAATGTTTGGTCCAAGTGTGTTCTAAAGTCTTAGTGATTGTCCACATACTTATAACAACTTTTAGCTAACTCACAACTATCATTTCATCATTATCATTCTTTCACACCCCTGGTTAATAAATGAGGTTTATCAACCTCTCTCATATGGCGTAGGGTATTATCAGCCAATTTCACACACAGGGGTAAAGTAAACAAGTTACAAGCATTTAAAATCAAAGGCACTTTTTTTTCCCTCGCAGGGGAGCACATGCTATTCGTGGTATTCTAAGTGCTTCCTAACTTTGTTTTTGGAGATTCTCCTCCTAAATGCTGGATGCGTTACACAATTCACATGCTTCTTATGAATGTGAAAACTAGAGAAGTTGTCTACCTATCTTACAAAAGTCCTAGTGCTCAGGAGGTGACTGTCTTAAGGGATTAGCAATAGACTGAGATGCTGAAAACAGGGTTTGAAGAAGTTTTCAAAATAGAGAGTATGGTTAGCAAAAGATCAGCAAAGTTTACATTTTACCAAAGGGCAGGAGATTTTTACTCTTGAAATAAAGTTTATAAGGTCTCTGTTATCTGTTCTATACATGCAATGTATTTCAATTCTCTTCTCTAAACGGAGTGGAAAACACATTTCCCAGATTAAAAATGGCAGTATAGCCGAGGTTGTGTTCACATGTTCTAGCAACAGTATCATACTGACACAGCAGCTGAAGTTGGGGCTACTACTTGGTTGACTTTGTTGGTAATCTATTAACATGCTCCAGGATGCACCAAGTTTTTGCAGGGAAAATGATAAACCACATAAAAGTAGAATTACTACATAAAATTGGGAAACCATTTTCCTGCATTTTTTGTCTTAAGGGTGGCATTAATCATAGCCACTTCCCCTCAGATGAAATATTGTGACTGATTTGACTATTTGGCCAGCTAATAGTGGTCAAAGTCAGATTTTAACTTTCTTACTAAAATAAATAGTATCCTACTCCAAAAGTCAAGGAGCTAATGGACAGAATATTCAAAATATCGAACTTGTCTATTCCAATTAGATATCAGAAACTGCAGTGATATGAAAATCTGTATGTAGAGTGAGTTAGGTTTTGTCCTCCATTAACTTCTAAGACTGGCACCTGTGATACTATGCCCTCCCAATAACCACATACCAGTGGGTGTTGGCATGTTTGAGTAGGTACACCTAGGTTTGGGAGGAAAAGATAAGGGCTGACTTCATTTTGGGATGAGAGAGCACACAGAGAAGAGATCATGAGCATGTAAGAGAGCACAGAGAGAATGAGAGCAGGCGGAAGAAAAAAGTGTGACAATTCTTGGGGGCCTGGGGGGGGCTTCCCTGCCTCCCAATCCCTACAGCCCTGGTCCTACCCCTGCCCTGCCTAGTGTGTCTGTTTAACTGCTAGACCCAGTAAAGAACCTACCAAGAGCCTAATGCCTGCACTGCCATTGACGTCACAAACTAGATGGTTGCTTTGTGGAACCAAGTTTGATTCCACTCCATTTTACTGTATGGCTTCCCTCTTGTCACCACTCTAGAAGAACATCATAATGGCAAACTAGACCCTGTGTCTAACAGTTCTCAGTATGTGTGGTCACTAGATCCTTTAGATTCCTTTAGAAAAAGAACTGGGGACTAGATGATGATATAAATTTCCTTAATTTACAGGTCCTTCCTCTGGGGACTCTGGCCCCTGTCAGTTAATGGAATTTAGATGTGAAACTGGTGGAAGACCAGAGATTGACTTTTAATTGAGACACTTTCAGCCTCTGCCTCATCCTTCCTTTAATTCTTTGTACAAATTGAATAGTAACTTATTAGCTATCCATTTATTTTACTATCTAGCAGTACCCCTAGGATACCATGGTCTATTAAGCATCTCTTTATTTTTTTTTTGTAGTTCAGGCCTTCAGGATGCTTCTTCAACTTTGCCTTTTATCATAATAATTACATGAACATGATTCCTGGCCTTCATTGTTTCAGTCTGCTCCTCCTTCATAGAGCTATCAGTTCTGTAATAGTGTTTGCTATCAGCAGCCTAGGATATGTAGGCAACTCATCACTGAATAGCAGAGGGATGGGGTGCTCCTCTCAACAGCACATACCTGATAGTCTTGGTGTGTCTTCTGGATCTTCCTATAGAGGATATCCCTCTGTCTTTTAGGTTTATATAGTTAATCACTCTATTATGAATCTATCTCTGAGTCTTTGATTTTGCATTTTCCAATAGTCTGCCATTCTCATACAATATAGGTTAGAGATCAGCAATCACTCCCTTTTCCCTCCCACCCCCAGCAAACACAGTCTATTACCTGTGTTTGTAAGTCAAGTTTTATTGGAACACACAAAGCCACTCTCATTTGTTTGTACATTATTTTATAGCTGTTTTTCCACAACAATGGCAGAGTTGAATAGTTGCAAAGAAATTATCTAGTCCGCAAAGACTGAAGTATATTTACTATGTTTTCTCTATCAGCAAAAGTTTTCCCTCTCTCGGCATAAGCAATTGCTTTTTATATGCTTCCAGAAGTCATATTACAGAGGTGTTTGTCAGAGTACTGTGTTCTGTATCCTGGAGACTAGTCCCAAGTCAATCAAGCACCTTATCTAACTATATTTCTGCCACCTTGATCAAGCCCAGTCTAGTCCCATGTTTAGTCTCACAACTCTTTCTAGTATATGCAGGCTAGATTTTGTAATTCTATAGGTGTGTTGTTCCTTCCTTCAGATTAAGTTGTGGCTTTGTATCGTTATTTGATGCTAGTTATTATGTGGCATTTAGAAGAGAAAGGAACTGATCCTGAGAAGACACATTTTGTATGTAGGGGAGAGATTTCAACTTCCTTCTCAAGCAAGTAGAGAGTTCTAGTTTGTAATAGGTAGACCATTTACATAGCTCCAGAGGGCTCATGACTTGAATTCTGAGTTCTCTCTACCATATTTGTCAGGATTCATTACTTCCCAATCAGCATTTCAATACTGACATTGTTTTTGGTTTTTTTTTTGTTTTGTTTTGTTTTGTTTTTTTTTTTGAGACTGGGTCTTGCTATTTTTGCCTGTGGAACTGCAGGCTCTCGTTGCCCGGGGTACCACAGACTCAAGCAATCCCCAGCCTCAGCTTCCCAGATAGCTGGGATGACAGGTGCGCGCCACCACACCCAGCTGTATTTTTTGGAACTAGGTCTTGCTACGGGCCCCAGGTGGGACTCGAATCGCGATCCCTAGCCCCGGTCGCTTCACAGGCTGAAGCTTACAAGCACGAGCCACCGTGCCCGGCCTCTCAATACTGACACTGAGGGCCTGCACTATTTGAATTTCAGCTACATGACAATTAAATACTAGTAATGTTCTTACACTTTTTCTCCCATTGCAAGTGAACACAGTCTCTTTATATGGTTCCAAAGAGGATGTCATAGTTTCATATGTAGATTTTAATTGTTGAGAAATAGCTTCCCACTTTATGAGCCACATATGTCATTAAAGTTACTATGCCTATATTCCTAAGTGCCTCATACAATATATAAATTAAGGAGGTTCCTTTCATTAATGTACAGTCTATTTCACTACTGTGAAGATTTGAATGATCTCATTGCCATGGCATCAAAGACTATTTGCTTGCCATCTACCACCAGAAATGGATCCTTCTGAACAATAATGTATATTTCTAACCCCCCCCCCACCAAGATGGAGAAATAGAACCTGGAATGAGGAAGATAGAACTAAAATCTTGGATCATGTATTCATCCTTATTTTTAATTATTGCCAGTATCAGAATTTTACAAGACAACTAATTATTTCTTTCCCTATTATATTTCTTCTCCCCAGGAGTGATGAGATTTCTTGAATTTAATATATCACAAATACCTGTAACCATTCTCATAACTAGTAGAACCAGCATGCAAATATTGAGATGTTAAGTGGAAAAATAAATCTGAACTTGCAGGTACAGTCCAGTCTATATGATAATCATTGTAACCATCCAGTTCTCACTAAATTTAGAAAAGATTGACTTTCAAAAGGAAAAACAAAAGTGTCAAATGTTTTAACTTATAGATGGAGCATAGGAAAACAGATCTAAGAGTCAAGGAAAAGACAAAACTTACAAACTGACCATAGACTTGAGGCAAACAGCAAGGGTGGGAGACAGAGTGAGTTAAAAAGAGGGCAGAGGAGAAAACTGGTATTATAGTGATGGTTCATGGGTGCTCTGGTGGTGGGACAGAACTACGGTGACTGAACTTGAAGGGAGAGCAATGATGTAAGAAAATAAATAAAGAAATAAAATTAATAAAAAAAATTCCAGTGGCTTCAGTGCATAATCTATCCTTTTATATTGAAAAATAAGAGATATAATTTGTAGCAGTGAATTTTAATCAGGAAAATAAAGGCAGACCTTTTATTTTAAATGAAAGGAACTGACCTTATTTATATCTGAATATTTAAAATTGCATTAATAATCTGCTTACTTTTAAAGTAAGAATAGAGGTTAACATAAATACTACTTAAATTCCTTTATGCATAGGGACTTTTTCCTTATAACAACTGTTGCTGCTGTATAAGAGCACTAAGAAACAGAAACTTAGAGAGCAGTCAGAAAATGACTTCACTGTTGAAATATCATTACTAGGTAGTGGGAAAGATTAAGAAAAGAAAGCTGTGGTTTTACTGCAAGGTTTTAAACTAAATATTTAGATACATCTTATCCAGACCTAACAGTTGAAAGAAGGAACATTTTTATATTCAAGTTTTCAAAGATACCATGGAAGAAAATAAAAAGTCAGTAATCATACATTGACAGTGGAATAGCATATGATATATATTAACTGGACAAATCATGACTTTTTACATCTTTAAACCTGAACTTGAAAGAATTCAACAGCTATGTAAAAATATTAATGATTAGGTGGGAGAGGGTAGGTAGGATATGATAACAAAATGTAAGAACATCCTGCATGCAATTTGTCTCTTCACAATCTATAATACACGTGAGGGGTGAAGTTACACATATGTACACTTGTCCCCCCAAAAAAATGAAATTGTTATATAATAAATTTCAATTCTTGAATACAGCCACTTATGTCCAAATCTGAAATGATCTCTGAAATGCACTTCTTTAGAGTTTTATCAGTGTGTGGGTATATCTAGGTACTGGAAATTCTTAGTACTTCAGATAAAAATACAAACTATCTTCAATGTGTAATTGTTTTCCTGTGCAATCTGAACGTTGACCAGAGCTCAAAGGGAGAGCATACATTCAGCTTTAACTAAAATTTACCATGAAACAATAACAATGACCACTCTTACTATTAAATGACCAAACTTGTTTAATCTAAAAGGACATTTTTGTCATTATCTTAAATTGAACTTTAAAAAAATAAAAACAATATCCTTATGCTGAAAGAATAAAATAGGTACAAAAAGCAAGGCAAGGATTGCAATCTAAAGTAGCACATCATATTTCAAGCTTAATTCTGAATTCAATAAAGTATCTTTCATACTAAATATATAAACACCTTTCTCATAAAAATATTTAAGGTTTGGCCCAATAGAGACATAGACTATTGAAGCTATTTAAAATATTAATCAGATAAGTAAGATAGAGTTTTATGAAAAGTCAAAATGCCTACTAATTTGATATTTTCTACATTATTTCCATGCTAAAAGATTAAGCTTCATCAGCCAAAAATAATGAAGCAACCAATCAGAGATAAGAGAAGCTCTATTGCATCAGATAAATGCAAGAAATAGTTGATTCCTTAGAGATTTTTATTAAAAAGTTGATTAACCAACTTTCATCTCTAGAAATGGGCAAAAAATGTAATTGGCTTATCAGTGTAAAGATTTCTGAACACTAGTGATGGGGATGTAATAAATGGAAGTTCTTGGGTATTTCATGTTAGAATGAAAGTAGAATGCAGACTGACCATCAGCCAAAAGTGGAAGAAATGCACAACCACAGGCTGGGAAACCTTTGCAATTTATCAGCAGTAACCATCCAGAGAAAGAAATTCTACTTCTTCCATGAACTTTGAAAAGTGATGACCAAAAGAAACAAGATTCTCACTAGCAAAACAGTTCTACCTTGGGACTCAAAGCAATACTCTAGGAAGAAGGAAAATTAATCAAATTCTCACATATCTCACCAATATCACATAATCTGTAGAGATTTTACTATAGTCATAGTAAAATCCTAAAAAATAGAGACAAGATTACTGAAGACTAGGCCTTTGGCTTAGCAAATGCAGGAGAAATTTCAGGGCTCTGAACTTTGCAGGGATTCACTCTGAATTGAAAAAAATGACCTCAATTCAGAGAAAAATCCTGTTTATGTTGCCAGGACTAAAGCCACAACGCCAAAAACTACAGGACAAAATGTATAAACAGAAAGCAGAGACCAGGTCATTCTGCATTCAGCCCTAAACAAAATCACTCCCGTCCTTGTTCATTCTTACAAGCAGACTTTGAAAAAGTGGCTAGAATTTCCATAGTAGAGACCTAAAACTCAACTCAAGGGGAGAAGCGTTCTCAGATACGATAATTAGAGGCAAACTGTAAACAACCACTCTCTGAATCAGTTCCAACATAGATTTTTTTCAATACTGCTCCTATTTTGCATTAGTTAAATGAAAGTAAACACACACACACACACACACAAACACTCGCATACAATAAGAGAAAAAGATTCTAAGAACAGGGAGATCACGACATGCAAGAGCCAGATGAGGAATTTATTTGGGAAAAAACAGATAAACAAACCAATGAAAAGTTCATTCCCAACAAATACATCATGCTATAAAGGAACTTAATAAAAACATAAAGTCAATAGTATGAGAGCTCAAAGTTAGCATAAATAACCAAATGAAATAAAAAGAAATTCAGGAAACAAACAGAAAGCCCAAACACTATTTGCAAAGCAATAAATAAACTATAAACATAAATGAAAAGATAATACAAAAAGGCAGGAGATTATCAAGTACATGTAAAAGAGGTGGATAAAAACTTAATCAAGTAGAGAGAATGATATATATATACATGAGCCACATCAAGGAAAGATGATCCACATCAAGGAAATAGGTAGACATAAAGTGACATATGTAACAAATAGCACAGAAAACATGTTCAAAGACATGAAATAATCTGAAGAATGAAAGAATCATTTATGCAATGCATTATGAATTCAATCAGGAATACAGAAGTATAGAAAATTAACTAGAAGAATCTCTAACCCAAACTATTTTATTTTACAAATAAAATAATTGAAACCCTACCTAGAGTTGGAAAGTCAGATAACTTTAAACTCACATATTCTCTTTCTCCCAATCTTAAAAGTCTTACTTTGAATCTTTCTTCTTTTAAAAAAGTGATACCAACTCAGTAAGTTTGGTAAGAAGCAAAAAAAAAAAAAAAAGGTTCTTCAAATTCTTAGAAGTCTGATTTCTTTATAAACAACATGCTAGGTTTAAAAAAACTGAATTATTACACATAAAAAGCTCAACTGATTCCACTATGCTTTCTAAGGCCCCCAACTCTAGGAACTAAATATGAAACCACATAATGAAGTCCATATGGAAAAGCTATTATAATGACATATTTTCTTGGTTAGGAGGTAGAAATTTCTTAATTAAAATACTTGTCCTTCAACTAAATTTTAAACAATTCCAATGTCTAAAAAAATGGGTCATTTTTTTAAAATATGGGATTTTTTTTCACTAATTTGAAGTGATAATATGACTCATCTTCAGTCCAACACTATTTACAATAGTCAGGTTATGGTAACAATGTTAGTGACCAATGGTACATAGTGGATTAAGAAAATTGGTATACACCCATAATACATTCAGCTATAAATAAATATGAAGAACTTTTGTCATCCTCAACATGGATGGAATTGGAGGGGATTATGCTAAAAGAAAGAAGTCCAAATGAAAAAAGAAAAGTAACAGATAGTTTCACTATGCATGGCACATAGATAAATAAATGGGACAGACAAAATCAAATCAATAATAAATCCCAAAAAAATGGCAATAGAATTGAAGATGGCAGATGGGGAGGGTGGAGGGCAAAATTGTGAGAATGCACAGTGGACTAGGTTGGAGGACTGTGGATGCCATGGTGGTGGGTGTAATAAGGTTAACAAACTCTTAGAACATGCAATCCTGTACCTCTGAACTATATATAATGTAAACTAATATCACCTAAATTAGAAAGAGTATAGAATTTTTTTCACAAATTCAGTGTGCATCTTACACACAGTGACAGTGTACACAGCTTTAGTTGAAACATTTAAAACCTGGAAGACTTTTAAACTATCCTCACTCCCTGAATTCATCTTATGGCACTTTGTTCATTTATTTCAATGTACCACAGTTCAGACTTCTCTGCAATGTTTGGAAATTCCATTATGTCATTTTTTTCTTAGTGCTTTGCTATTTTATCTGTTATTTTATCTGTTAGAAATGGGTCACTCAAGTTTATAGTTTCTTGTTTATTTCACATCAATTTAACAAGACTGTACTAAACATTTGTTGTATGCAAACATTTTCCTAGTCATTGTGAGAGATTAAAGATGAATAAAACACAGCCATTCTCATAAATATTTAATATCAGGAAAATAATAATATACTTTGAAATAACTTGCATATGAGTTTCATTATGAAGCTACTAATACAAAATTATAAACAACATGAATTGTGGGATATCAGCAAAAACCACTTATTAGTGGATCAACAGTAGTAGGGATTATTTTATTTTTAATGCTACTCTATGACCAGAGTTTCACCTAATTCACCAACCAACTCACCCAAAGTCTTTTCCTATACTTTAGCAAAATAAAACAACTTTTGTCTGGTGCCATGAATCACCTCCATTATGAAGCTGACACTCTCTCTCTCTCTCTCTCTCTCTCTCTCTCTATATATATATATATATATATATATATTCCTCTTACTTTCATAGGACAATTAAAAGTTTTTTCATTAAAAGTCTTCTTTTGCTCTGATTCTCTCTCATCAGTTTCAATAAGCAGTTTTATTGATTGAAGACTGAATCATAGTCAATCTTCATTTCTTTGAAACAAAGTTAGTATCTTCAGTATCTTTAAAGGTATATAATGCCAGATCCAAAACACACCTAGACCTGCATTCATCAACACAAAGAATTATAAATTATACAGCTACCAAACTCCTTTTAAAAACTAAAGACCTGGCAAGATAACAGAAGAATAAAGTCACTAGATTTACCTCCATCCCCTCTCTCTCATATACATCAAAACCATATATAGATTAAAACAGCAATCCTGAAATGTTATCAGATGACTACTGATTTCATAATAGAGGTGACAAAACAGACGTAATTAAAAAATTGCAATATAAAGAAGATGCAACATTCCAAAATACCTGGGATGCAGCAAAAGCATATCAAGAGGAAGGTTCATAGCAATACATGTCTATATGAAAAAACAAAGAAACTAACAAAAAAAACCAACCTAATTTACCAACTCAAAAAATTAGAATAAGAGCAACAAAAAAACCCAAAACGTAGCAGAAGACAAGAAATAACAAAAATAAAAGAAGAAATAAATAACCTAGAAACCAAAAATACTATCCAGAAGATCAACAAAACCAAAAGTTGGTTCTTTGAAAAAATAAATAAAAATGATAGACCCCATGCAAAGCACAAAGGAAAGAAAAGAGAAAATTCAAATAAGCAGAATCACAATGAAAGAGGAGAAATTACAACAGATACAAAAGAAATACAAAGGATAATAAGAGATTACAATGAATAACTATATGGAAATAAATACAACAACCTGGATGATATGGACAGATTCTTAAAAAGATACAACTATCAAAAATTGAACAAAGAAGATACAGAGAACTTAAATAAACCAATCACAGACTGAACCATGGAGCGAGAGAAGAGGAGAGAGAAGAAGGCAGGGGAGGTAAAGAGCAAAAAAGATCAGTATAGTTAACAAATGTTAGTGAAATGGGAAAGCCCTGGGGTAAAAAAAAAAAAATACAGAGGGGGGATATGGAGGGAGGAGGAGGGATCAATTAATGCACAATTGTGACAAATCAATAAAATGAATTTAAAAAATTAAAAAAGAGTAATAATAATAAAAAGAATAAAAACCATTGTTCTTTGACCAAAAAAATATAAATAAATAAATAAATAAATAAACCAATCACAAGCAGTGAAATTGAAGCAGTCATCAAAACTTTCCCTAAAAACAAAAGCCCAGGACCTGATGGCTTTACAAATGAATTCTACCAGATATTCAAAGATGAAATAACAACTGCACTACTAAAGCTTTTCCAAAAAATTGAGAAAGAAGGAAAACTGCCAAACACATTCTATGAAGCAATCACTCTCATACCAAAACCAAATAAGGACACCACCAGAAAAGAAAACTATAGACCAATTTCCCTAATGAACATGGATGCAAAAATTTTAAACAAAATCCTGGCAAATCGAATCCAATTTTGCATAAAAAGCATTATTCACCATGACCAAGTGGGATTTATCCTGGGGTCACAAGGATGGTTCAACATCTGGAAATCAATTAATATAATACACCAAATCAACAAAGAGAAAACAAAACCACATGATCATATCAATAGATACAGAGAAAGCATTCCACAAAGTTCAACATCCATTCATGATAAAAGCCCTTGAAAAATTGGGGATCAAAGGCACTTACCTCATCATGATAAAAGCCATCTATGACAAACATCATCCTAAATGGGGAAAATCTAACATCATTCCATTAAAATCTGGAACCAGTCAAGGATGCCCACTCTCCCCACCACTCTTTAACATTGTACTGGAAGTTCTAGCTAGGGCAATAAGGAAAAAGAAAGATATAAAAGGGATAGAAATAGGAAAAGAGAAACTGAAGCTATCATTATATGCTGATGACATGCTTTTCTATATAGATAACCCAAAAAATCCACAGAAATATTGCTTGAAATAATAAACCAGTTCAATAAAGTAGCTGGATACAAAATCAACACACAGAAGTTGGTAGCTTTCCTATACACAAAAAGCCAAATAGAAGAAGAAGAAATCAGAAAAACTATCCCATTTATCATCGCACAAAAAAAAAAAAAAATTACATACCTGGGAATAAACCTAGTAAAATATGTGAAAGAACTATACAAAGAAAACTTTAAAACGCTGTTGAAAAAGATAGAAGAAGACATAAGTTAATGGAAAGACATTCCCTGCTCATGAATTGAAAGAATTAATATGATCAAAATGGCCATCCTATCAAAAGCAATCTATAGAGTCAATGCAATCCTGATAAAAATCCAATGACATTTTTAAAGAGATAGAACAAAAAATTATTGAAATTCATATGGAATAACAAAAGACCTTGAATATCAAAAAACCTCCTGACCAGAAAAAAGAGAAAGGAGGTATTACAATTCCAAACTTCAAACTATACTACAAAGCCATAATAATTAAAACAGCTTGGCACTGGTACAAAAACAGACAATAAGACCAATGGAACAGAATTGTGTGCCTTGAAATAAAACCACACATATATAGTCAACTTATCTTTGACAAAGTGAAAAACTTATATTAGAACAAAGATAGCCTCTTCAATAAATGGTGCTGGGAAAATTGGACTAAGACATGCAAAAAAATGAACCAAGACAACTCTCTTACACCATGTACAAAAATCAATTCAAAATGGATAAAAGACTGAGATGTCAGACCTAAAACCATAACATACATAGAGGAAAACTTGGGCAAAACCCTCCATGAATTACAATTCAGAAATCCCTTTCTGGACACATCTATAGTTGGCAAAAAAATGAAGGAAAACATAAACAGACGGGACTACATCAAACTAAAAAGCTTCTGTACAGCAAAAGAGACAACAACAAAAAAAAACATAAAGAAGCTCAACTGAATGGGAAAAAAAAATTTTGTCCTCCACAAGAGTGATAAGGGTTTAATAATGAAGATCCACAAAAAACTCACATAACTAAACAAAAGCAAAATAAGAAGCCCAATCAAAAAATGGGAGAACTAAAAAGACACTTCTCCAAAGAGGAAATACAAATGGCCAACAGGCACATAAAAAATTACTCAATGTTACTAGCAATAACGGAAATGCAAATCAAAACCACAATGAGATACCATCTTACACCAGTAAGAATGGCCCACATCCAAAGAACTTGCAACAAGAATTGCTGGCGTGGATGTGGAGAGAAAGGAACACTCTTACACTGCTGGTGGGAATGTAAACTGGTCCAACCTCTATGGAGAACTGTGTGGAGGGCCCTCAAATTAATGAAAATGGAACTACCATTTGACCCAGCAATTGTTCTCGTGGAGATCTACCCAAAAGAGACCTCAATGTGGGTACAAAGGGACACCTGTGCTCGGATTTTACTGCAGCATTATTTATAACTACAAGGACTTGGAAGCAACCTAAATGCCCCAGAACAGATGACTAGATGAGAAAGATGTTGTATATATACACAATGGAATATTACTCATCACTTAAAAATGACAAATTTGATGATTTTATGAAAACATGGATGTACTTAGAAGAAATCATATTAGCAGAAACAAGTAAAAAAGAAAAAGACAGAAACCAAATGGTTTCACGAATATATGGGATATAGGGAAAAAAATAAACAAAAGCCATGAGGAAAAGTCAAAAAAAGCTAACCACCAATCTGAAGCACACAACTTGGGGCAGGAGGAAAGGGGAGGAATGGTGGGGAGGGTGGGGGGGTGAATCCCTGGGATTACAGAGATGTGAAATTTATATATAAATAAATTTTTAAAAATTGAAAAATAAAAAATTGCAATATAATTTTACTTGGCACATTACTGAGGCAACACTAGTCAAGAAAGCAAGGGCAACTGTTATATAGAAGTTTGCTGAAGGACTCATGCCCAAATCAGTGAGATAGAGTGAATGCATCAAAGTGGGGAGTGCACATTACAGGTGTAGAAAACATTGGAGCCAATCTTTGGAGAACATTAGTTTTTGGGGAGTGGGCATACATGCCCAAACACTAGGAAAGTGAGGGAGTCACAGTGGGCAAGGATAGAATTCCCGTATGTTATAATCATTTCACTGTTGGGTTTCTTTCTGAAAAATCTGATTTCATCAACTCAAAAAGTTATGTGAACCACCATTTTGATGCAGCATTATTTGCAACAGCTAAGTTAAAGAACCAACCTAAGTGCTCACCAACTGATGATTACATAAAGAAAATGTGTTGTATTTATACCCAATGAAATACTATTCAACTATAAGATGAACATTTACATTGAAATACTATGCAAGGAACTTAAAGGGATTATGCAGACAAAATTTACTCATAAAGATAAAATATGGTTGATTTCAATTATAAGAAATAAAGATGATATAAAAAATAAATAATACGATAATATAAAAAATAAAGATGATAAATACACCAAGTAAAATAAAAATAAACCATTGGACAATGAAAATCTTCATGAGATTACCAGAGTTAACTATTCAAATATGATCTGATTCTTTTCCCTCAAAGAAAACCCAAAATAATTTATCAGAGAATTATTCAAAATATTAAGTCTTAGCAAAGCATTTAGATATAAAAATCAGTTAATATCATTTATGTTATATAGAAACAATTTAAGTATTTTTATGTCAATGACTTGGCTATTGTAAATACTGCTGCAGTGGACTAAGTGTGCATGTATCACTTTGAACTAGTGTTTTTGCATTCCTTGAATAAATAAAAATAACAGAATTATTAGATCATTTGGTATGTGTATTTTAAATAATTTGCGAAACATTCACACTGTTTCATATTTCCAGAGCTCTCAGATAACCTGCCAATATGAAGCAGTTGTCTCACCACCAGCATCCAGGTATATGACAGAGGTTATTTCTCTTGAATTGCTAGATCCTCTGTGTCATTGGATCCTTTGAACAGCATTTTGTCCACAGATAGGTATACTTTCATATAAGTGATTTCTTTCAACCCAGAAAACTTTAAAGCCATAGGAAAACAACACAAACAATATGTGATTAAGAGAAAAGATGATTAGAAAGCAGTTGATCTAACATTCAAAATAATACCTAGGTTCTTGTACAGAAATTTCCTAAGGTTCTAATTAGGAATACACAGCCCTCATTTTACCTCATGCTGAGGAAGAATTCTATAAAAGAACCATAATCAAAACCAAAAGATTTTATCATAATTACATATAAACATATAGCTTAGAATCAGTTTCACTTATTTCTCATCATAAAGTGGCAATAAAATAACTAAAAAAATGAAACCCACCAAAAAAGCATTTATAGTCTCATTGAAGGACAAACTATACTGTATGTTTCAGATTTTTAAAAAAAAAATAGAAGCCTTTACAAATGTGTAGTAAAATACTAAAATCTTAGGAAACTTAGACTTTAGATAACTAACTTTGGTAGTCTATTGTGTGCTACCAGCTAATGACTCAGCACAAAATATGGATGCTTTTAGACAAACGGAACACAGAAAGCATATCTATACCCAAGAGAAAAGCCTGAGGTAAGAAAGCCAGGAGGGAGATGAAACCATTTCACCAGGATTCACACAGGTTTGGATTATCTGTGCAAAGTGTGAGGATGATAGTGGTTAGAACACCCAACAAGAGGGAGCCCACAGAGAAAATGAAGAACTCAGAGCAAAGTGAGTCAGCCATTGGGAACTGAGAATTAGGCAAGTTTACAAACATTAAGGACTGATGAAGTGGAGATAAAGAAAATTAAGGAAACCAAACTCTTCATGTCTCCTTATTTCAAGCCATGGATCTGAGGTGGGGCTGAAATTATAATAAAGAATTATTTATTGCAGTGGAAAGGGCTTAAAGACAGAAGTCAACAAGGATATCATACCTAATTCAATATCTGGTCCAAGGTGAATGTTCCATATTGATTTGTTGACTTCAATTAATATAAGAAGTACAATATGTTTCATGGTTAGTTCTTTATCAAATAGCACAAATGACAAGATATAATAGTTAGAAGAAAAATGTGGATAAGAAAATGAGAGGATAATAAAGGTTATGCTATTCATTTAAAGATTTCATATACACACCCTAACACTACTTTCTCTTGTTTAAATTTTTAATAATGTTAGCCAAATTCAAAATTAAATAGCTATCCTCAATGAACAAAGAGGTTTGTTTAAAATGGCACAGATTGCAATAAGTGACACTATGTAGTGCAATGCTACAAGAATCTATCACTTCTTTTGGATAACATTTGTCCTACATTTTTGCAAAATGTCCAAAAGGAAAATGCAACCACATCTAAGATGCCTCTCAGAGCTAAGGCCTACATGCATTGTACTTTGTTAACTATATACATCAAAGACAAATGGTAAAAAGTTATGTACTACTTCTGCACCATACTTTCACACTACACCATACACTTTTCAGCTTATATTTTCAAATGTATAGACTGGATATTCAGAATGACTTATTTATAATGGTATCATCACCCAAACCCAAATGTTTTTTGTTCTTTTGTCCTCAAAATATAGTATGCTATAATATGTCCTTTTGTCCTCAAAATATGGCAATAAAAGCACAAAAAAATAAGGAAAAAAGATAGCATATGAAAGTGGTGGATTTTATTTTACAATAAAAAATGGTTTTAAATGGTGCTGTGAACCTTAGGAAAGATATCTTGATCACTTATATTTTATTTTAAAAAATTGCACTCATCACAAAATAAAAGTTATCAGTGCTGTTTTGTCATTTACATCCAGAGACTGATGCAGCAGGATTTATCTGTTCAGATTTGGGCCATTGTAACATAAAACCAGGGTGACTGAAGCGAAGTGTTTTAGAATCTTTGAAATTCACATGGAGGCAAAAATTTAAGTCTATAGCCAATGTGAAGTGCTAGAATTTAAAATATTTCAACTACTATAGTTTCTCATACAACCAATTTACTTATGTAATATAATGCAGGTGCTAAAATCCCGGACTTAGAAATCAGTCCCAAAATGGAAACTCTTAAGTAACTTCGAATGAATTTTTAAATCTCTCTAAATCTGTTATTTCATCTGCATAATATATACATATATGAATAACATTATCAGTTACCTTGTTAAATATTTTTAAGAGTCTGTATGATTATATATGTAAATGACCAAACAATGTCTGTCACAGGGTAGTAGTCTTCTAGAATCTTCATTACTCTCATTGCACTGTTCATTCATAAAAGTGGGAGTACCTATGACAAATTCAGAAAAGTGTTAGTGATGTGATTGTGACTTATCAGATAGCCATTTACTGCTAGGTAGGGAGACAACCGCTGATCTTTATCAGCCTCTGTGGTTAGCTGAATGTTGGCTCCCAAACACTGGCTGACACATAAACTAATGGGAAAGGCTCCCCCTAATAAAGATTACTAATGTTTTTAACATACCCACTAAGATTTGGAGGAGAAATTCAAAGAACTTACAAATCTAAACAAAATTACTGGATTTGATTCAAGTAAAAACTCTGCTCATTCCCAAACTGTTTGAACCAATCCCCAGAACACAGAAGAAAGTGGCTTTTATTCCTTTAATTGAGAATCCCTTTTTGATGCCTGTATCATCTGACAGCAGGGGTCTAAGGAACTATTCCCTTGTTATTTATTAAAACTGAGACCTACAAGGCATTCATAAAACTCAGACTCCAGCTCTCAACAATCATCAATCTCTAAGTTTCATAAACTTTCTAACCAGTCTCCATCTCCAGTATAATGAATGACCAGTATACACTAAATGAACTGTGGTTCTTTGTCTAGAAATACATTGAATCTGATAGATGACAAATGCCAACATAGAGAAGACCTTAGGGGAATTGTTGAGAAGCTAGCAATATTGTCTATTAAATTTAACACCATCCATCTACACATATACTGAAAAACCATATTTTTCTTCTCACATGTCCATTCCATTTTACACATTTAATTTGATGGATGAGATCTTCAGTGATCTGAATCCCTGTTTCTTTTTAACATTTTATGTACCATCTGGCCAAAATAGAGTACAAGGAAGGAGGACTTTTCAATTCTGTGTTTCTGAATGAGAATACAAAAAGCAAATATTCATATCAACCCATATTTGGTACCACATTTAAATGGGGAATTAACTTATTCTCTATAGTGTTCTCATTTATTTCTCTGGATATGGTGTACAGAATGAAAAAGAGGTTCATAGAAGTGAAACAAATAATTTGTCATCAAATAGAAATAGTACCTGCTTTAGACATTAATTATTAGAATAATTCACATTTTGTCATCTCGGTGCCTTGTTTACCCTTGACTACAACAATTAGAAAGAATGATCTTCTAGGCATCAGACTCACCAACCAAGGGAAAGTATTCCTCAAGGAAGTGCAAAAAAAGTGCAAGGAAGTGTACAGGAGTTATCTAACTAACTTTCTTCTAACTAACTTCTTTCTAAGAAGAAAGTCTTCTTTTAACTCCTGTACACTAGCATAAGTAAACTTCTAGTTATTTTAAATACAATTCTGCCACTGTCCTCGGTCCCCCTGAGCATTAACAATGATGCAGTATTAGCAGGCAAATGAGGCATCCAAAATTCTCTTCTCACAGCCTGCTCAAGTCACACAATGATGAGTGATTGCAACCTACTGAGTGCACATAGCCCTCCTTATTGGTCCTGTAGAAAAATGGTAGGTCAGAAAACCTACTGCTGCTGTTGCTTTCTGTCAAAAAAAGGCTTCCTTCCACCTAGAGACAATGTTAGGGGAAGGAGAATATTTGTGAGGAGACTAACTGGGTGGCATCTTGAAAAATGTCTTAACCTAAAAGAGGAAGGATACCAATATGCCAGGAGAGGAGAGAAACAATGCTCTCTCCCCTGTGTTTATGTATATTCATTGTACCTGTCAGTTTATGATCACCACGGGGAGCACATCTTCTCAGGTGTGATACAACGCAAGTGAATATTTCAGGAAATAGCAACAGAGCTAGGAAGTGATTTTGAAATGAAAGAGAAAAGACAAAAATAGAAGTGTATATGCCAAATATTTTTCAACTTTATGATGACTGGATTTTCAGACTAAATAATCTAAAAATATGCCTTCACCAAACTTGTATTACCTCTTACTGAGTAAACATTGAACTAAAATAAGTATTCTTCAAATAATGAGATGTAAACAAAAATTTAACACAAAGAAGTGCAAAATATAGTTCAAATTTATATAGCAAAAAACAAGAAATGTTTTCATGTCCAACTCATTGATAAAGTCATGTGAAAAAGAAAGATCAACATGTTTGAAGACAGCTGAGTTCTAGAAAT
The DNA here is from genome assembly GCA_004024945.1 of Uropsilus gracilis. Taxonomy (NCBI): domain Eukaryota; kingdom Metazoa; phylum Chordata; class Mammalia; order Eulipotyphla; family Talpidae; genus Uropsilus; species Uropsilus gracilis. The sequence goes on along the minus strand of PVHY01003481.1, from coordinate 84,990 downwards.
CATGGAAATTTGTTTTCATTCTTTAGAAACATAGAGCCAAAGAAAGAAGGGATGGGGGCAACAAGACAATAACATGAGGAAATAACCTATGAATGTTAAGTAATAAGAATTTCTAATATTTTATTTTAGAAGCATTAGCCAAAGTAGATTGTTTGACCCTCTAATAACTTCACTTAAACTCTGTTACAAGCAGAACTTTAATAAGTAAGGATATTTGGGAGAAACTCAAAGACAGATTCTGATTTCACCTATGGGTCAATGGTTAGCTACACATGAAGAACTTCACATGAGAATTTGAGAATTTGCTGTAGGCAGTAAGAGGGAACCTAAAGTGGTTATGAGGTTGAGAAGGGCCTTCAGAAGAACATGTGCTAAGGCCCTGGAGCATGAGGTGGTAGAACAAAGTCTGTGATCTTTAATGTAATTGTTGACCTTTCTATCTACTTGGCTGACTATATACTCATTTTAGACATTCTGAATCTTTTGAAAAACAATGTGCCAATCATCTTCTAACGGAAATAGTTTGAAGCTGGGTGTGGTGGTGTGCGCCTTTAATCCCAGTCTAGGAAGGGAAGCCAAGACTAGGAATTGCCTGAGTCCGTGGGTTTGAGACCCAGCCAGGGAAACATAGCAAGACCTAGTCTCAAAAAATAGCTTGGCATGGTGGCACATGTCTGTAATCCCAGTTACCTGTGAGGCTGAGGCTGGGGTCACTTGAGTCCATGGTACCCGCGGCAACTTGAGTCTGTGGTTCCCGGGGCAACATAGTGAAAGCTAGTCTCAAAAACAAAAACAAAAAAAATAGGAAATAGCTTGATAATTAGGGAAAGTAATAGCAAAACTTTGAAAGAAAGACATTAAGTGCACATGAAAGGACCAGTTAGAAGTTGCCCAAGGACACTTGAGTAAACAGCTATACTTGTACAAAAAGTGATGGAACGATGGATAATATATCATTTGCTTGGAAAATGAGTGCAAAAGTTGACAAACAAAGAAAAGGCAATATAAACCCAATAAAAGTCAGTATCAGAAATCAAATGGAAGGACTATTTCAAAGGATCATAGAAAAATCTTGGAAATATAAGAGATGTTATAATTGTTCAAATGGTACAACCATTGGTCAATAATCACAGTATTGACTGAAAAAGACCCTTTGGTAACTACTTTGTGTTTATTGGTTTATTTATACCCCTCAATAAGCCTGTGAGATAAATGGTGTGCCTGTCACCATTTTAAATATGAGAAATCCAAGGCATGAAATTTTTAATGACGTAGGAAGTACTATTAAGTAAGTGGTGAAGCTAGGATTTAAACCCAGGTTCTAGATTCCACAGAAGCAGTGACTCCAACTCTATATTCACAGAAAAACAACAATAAAAAGGGGGCTTGCTATATGCCAGAAACTATAAGGGATCTCACATGGCTTACCTATACAAAACACAGCATAATCTCTTGATATAGGTTCTAGTATTTATATTTATTGGCATTCAACACAGGTCATCCTGGCTTATTGGGAATAGTATCTTGATGGTTCATATTTTATCATGAATTCTGATGCTAAGAACTTATTTTCCTCCCATTTGTATATAAACTTTGAACCCCATTTATAGACAAAAAAAAACATGCTGTCATTACCATAAAGCTTTAAGTTATTTATGTAATTGTGCATGTAATTATTGAAAGGACATTGTGTAATAACATTTTAGCATTTTCCATGATAAGAGCATGAGGGTAACTTTTAGGCAGGAAATATCTTTCACCACATCTGTGTATTTTGTTTACAGATCCCTGCATTGTTTTATGAATTGCTAATGTGTTCACAATCCATGGCTGCTCTCAGTAGTTGTGGCTCAAATATCATTAAAATGATTCATTTAGTGGAGTTGTTGGAAGTAGTATCAGAATGGAAAAGAAGAAAATAAAAGGGGGAGAATGTTTGGTTTTTTTTTGTTAATTATTTTTCCCAAAGTAAGAGTGTAAGCTCCTGGGAATACCTGAAGCTTGGGCTATGTTGTTGGATTTCCTTTTAGATGACTATAGCACCCTCTGGTGAATAATGTTTATATTTCACAATTTTCTTCAAAATAACAGGTGATATTTCCCCCAAATAGTGACTTTAGAAGTGACTCCTCTCTGTTTTATTTTTGTTTCATATATAAACATATGCCCAAACTAAATTTATTTTTTTCTGAGATAAACACCAATAACAAAGTATTATGTAGCATGGAAATGCTATTTCCATAAACAAGAAATAAAAAGACATGATATCTTAAGTTAATCAAATAAACTGTAGAATATACTAATTGAGAAGAATAGCCTTTGAATTAGATCTTTGCACTGAGATTGTCTTTTCAGTGATACTAAACTGCAATTTTATTTATAGACATAGCTCCCAACAGCTGTCATTCCCTGTGCCCTTCTCTGCTGCATTTTTTATCATAGGATGGACAAATAATTTTTTTCTCCAAACCAAGGCATCTTAGAAAGTAGAAAAGGGTGTTATTAGTATTTACACAATAAGGAGGTAATGGGTACAACAAACCACCGCCACCTTGCTCATAGACACTATCATCTTCTCATCGACTCTTTCATTTATTTAATATTTTCTCTGTCAAGTGGAACAAGAATTTAACCAGTGTACGAGGTGGGGAGCTATCTATTTGCTTTATTTCTCATTGCAATAACCACAGTGTTCAAAATAACTCTGAAAATAGTGCTCCATAGTACTTACTAAATACAAGAACATATTTACCTGCTGGGGTTATATAGCATGACTGTACATTCCTGGTCACTTCTGTCAGTACGAATTCCTTGTTTCTAAATTGAATAATAGAATGTGGTAGAAATGCCTCATGAGATCACGTTAGAAAATTGCCTAAACTGGAATTCTGGCACAGTTATTTCAAAGTCTATATTTTTTAGACTTCACAAAATAAGGGGCAATCATTGTTAGAACTGTGAAAAACTTAAGATTTTAGCCTGTTAGTTTTGTACATGCCAGAAGACATGCAACTCCAAGACTAGAGATAAAGGTCTTTATTACTTATCACATAGAAATAACTGATTTTCTTGTTTGAGTTAGTTTCCCTCAGCACCAGTGTGGAGTGACACAAGTGGACATTAGACATACAGGTTTGGATGACTGTATCCCAAGATTAGTAATCTCTCGATTTTATAAAAGGTTATGCAAGTTAACATTGCCATCATTTGTCCATGCAGGACGATTATCCTTGTCAGGAAACAATTTTCCCTCTACCTCAATAAAGCCAGCATCGATTTTATCTCTTGTCTGATATCAATAATTTTTTCAGAAATCATTCCAGTCATCTAGAAATGTCACGGAGAATTGTCCCCCAACAGTGTCTTAGGAGATTCTCTATTTAAGCAGATTGAAAAAGTCTATTGAACTTTCTGACAAAGATTAAAAAGGTGTGATTAGTTGTGTTTGGCTCATATTTACACAAATTTTTATATAAATCTCATTGAAAATCGATCCTTGGGGCCTGGAGTCTATGTATTCAATCCTTTCACAAAGACACATGAGGCTGAGGTGAATGGAAGAGAGAATGGAAGTGTCTCTTGGTGACAAGAGATTGACAAATTCGGGTTAAATGTCAAGACTCAGTCGACTTACACTGTTCTTGGAGCAGAAATTCATCCTAGACAGGAAATTCTAAGCAGAAAATCACTTATGTAGATAAAGTTGTTTTTTTGGTTTGTTTGTTTTTTGGTTTTGGGTTTTTGTTTTTTGTTTTTTTTGAGATGAGGTTTCTCACTATTTTTGCAGGCTCACATTGCCTGGGGCACCACAGACTCAAGCAATCTCCAGCCTCAGTTTCCCGGATAGCTGGGATTAACAGGCACACGCAACAACGCCCAATTATTTTTTTGTGACTCTCAGAACATGCCCCCGGTGGGACTCGAACTGCAATCCCTGGCCCTGGCCACGGCTTCCTAGGCTGCGACTTACAGGCATGCACCACCATGCCCGGCAAATAAAGTTCATTTGTAAGGACAAGTTCCATTCAATTCACTTAGGACAGGGATTTATCTGTTACCTGATCAGAATAATAAAGATAATGTTATAATAATAATAATAACAATGTAAAGATTGTACAGGATAGCACACATCAGATATTCAGACCTTGATAGTAAGTTGTCTCCAGACTTGGAAGATTTAGAAGCTTTAAAACACCTCTTGCCCAGATTAGAATTTACTTGCTATATGGGTACAACCGTGTTTATCTTCCAGGGAAAAGACACTGAGGGAGGCAGAAATTGGCAGAGTGCAGGTAAAGAGCAAAGTTGGGTCACTGTTTCAAAGAATTAGAAATGACCAACTAAATATCAATATAAAACCATGAGTCTGCCGGGCACGGTGGCTCGTGCTTGTAAGCTTCAGCCTATGTAGCGGCCGGGGCCAGGGATCGCGGTTCGAGTCCCGCCTGGGGCCCGTAGTGAGACCTGGTTCCAAAAAAACAGCTGGGCGTGGTGGCACACGCCTGTAATCCCAGCTACCTGGGAAGCTGAGGCTGGGGATGGCTTGAGTCCGTGGTACCCCGGGCAACGAGAGCCTGCGGTTCCACAAGCAAAAATAGCGACACCTAGTCT